>BPLS01023198.1:0-12985 GCA_019656275.1 Rhododendron kiyosumense
CTATAAATTTTATTTGGTTATCATGATTTTTGCAATTAATGTAGTTTATATTTATGTTAACGAAATTGCATTAGTCGTGAAATTTTGGTTTTTGTTTTTGCTTTTTTAATGTTTAGAATTAAGAACTGGGGACCGTTTGGTCAAATGGATTACTATTTCTTACTCTTGTAATTGATGGTAGTAGTATGAAGTTTTCGAACTCCTCAAAAATATCATGGATTGGAAAGGTATACGCAATGAAAAATGGCACGAATTTAAAAAAATTAAGATCTTTTTTAGAAGGAAATTGATTTTTGCGCTTCACTTTTTACTGATAGCGCTTCACTTTTTAACGTAACTTCATTAACAAAGTAGAGCGTCATCAATAAAGAATAGAACGCAAACATCAATTTCCTTTTAAAAATGAGAAATGAAAATTTTCAGCGAGTAGCAGTTCTACCGCAATTAAAGGAGATTGGGACATAATCATTAACCCAAATGGAAAGATTATTCCCATTATGTTTTAAGTCTTTGACTGTTTTTTTTTTTTTTTGAAATGGTCAATGACATATATCATTCAAATCCCAAAAGCATTACAGAAATCATCAAAAGATTAGAAGATAACCAAAACTACCTAATCCTAGATACAGGCACCTATATATTGCAAATTCAGGCCAGCGAAACGTCAATACATATATAAGAACCAATCATAGAAAACGTAGCAAAGAAACCAACAAGGGTCCCCATTTCAAACCTTAGAGAGAGAAGTGAATAGTCTTTGACTGTTGAAAGAGAGTAATTATTCAATTATCGTCACTCACACACACACATAAATATATATGGTGCTCCAGTACCCTTCTCCATCACAAATTCAAGCGGGTTTATGACAGAGAAGAGTGGGAGGTTCTCACTCCTACCCTATATATGTTACGTACCCATTGAGTAGGAAGTTCTTACTCCATGCTGGTCTGCAGAAAAATATTCCTTCTGAAATTTATCGCTTAAATTCTAAACTGCAGCGTGATTGAAAACGAGATGATGATGATCTAAATTTACCCTTGCCATTACCTAATCGAAGGTAGTTTGTCGCCTCACTAAGAAGCCGTTCCACTTTTTAAAAAAGTGGGTTTTTGAACAAAAAGGTAAATTTCAAGGTCAAAATCATGTGTTTACGCAAATAATTTTTCTACTAATATGGATCTTGTTTGATAGATTTCATTGAGATCTTTTAAACGGTGCAAAAAAAATTTAAAAATTATTTTTCATTTTCGTTATATTTGAGTTTGAAATTACTTTCTTTTTGAAAAAAAAGGTTTTTGGAAAAAACGAAACGGAATCCTAGCATTGTACGTGGAGTTAATAAGATACACCATAAGCAAATAATGTTTCAACTTTTTTATGACAGGTTCACATCGTTCACTCCTAAATGTTGTGAAGCAACTAGTAGCTAGTTATCAAATTAAAGTTACATGCAGTTCTAATTCTTTTGATTTCTTGACGGAAACGATCGGCAATCTTTACATATAGCAATTCGATGTTCGTATTCTTTCAATGCGACTTTGAATATTTTATCTTGCAGCATATTGTTCATCTTCGTAAATTAACATACATAGGATGGAAATGAAATTCTCTTCCAAGTATAGAACTTGTAAATAAATGTATGTTTACACTCCTCCAAATTAAATCAATTACTACTTGGTTGTTTATCGAGGCAAATAGCAAATTGGCATTTTTTGAATCCATCAAACTCATTTTCTAGCGTTTCGAAGCAAAAATTGAAGAAATCAAGTGCAAAATCGAATGAATGATCAATGGTGGTTGAGCAATGACTTGATTGATATACATAAACAGGTGCTCCCGCTGAATGGGAGTTCTGGCTCCGCCACTGATCACTGTTCACAGATGTAAATAGGCTTTCATCAACCATTCTACTTCAATTTTCTGGTATGAAAGAACTGAAACAATGACAATGAAAAAAATAAATAATAACAGAGATACAGTAAACAAGGAGAAAACTGAAGATGAATGGATCAAGTACAACTGCGTACCTTCAAAGAGAGAGAAATGCAATACCTATCAAGAGTTCTGCAACAATTCCCTGATATGAGTGATATCATACCCTTTCAGCTACAAATGAACAACGGGTAGCACTTCTCAATACTTGCCACATAAAACCTTTAATAGGCATTAGGGAAAGTCATCCACAGTGGTCTAATAAAAAATTGATAATCAAAAGTTCACACATCAATTTTTGATTATTCATTTAAGAGGTTGCTAAATCTAACAATATTGAAGTCCACAATGGTCAGTTTTAATCTATAACTAAAATAAGAGTCCACTACAATTTCACTCTCGCTCTCTCTCCACCTCTGTTTCCCGCCATTCACTTCCCTCCATTACCTTTTTTTTGGGTAAAAATATATCGAACATATGGTATTCTTCCTTGTGTTCTCTATCAAAACAAGACTGAAACTTTTTTTTTCCCTTCCTATTCCTGTAGCCTATCTAACCAAACTAATATCACAAATCCACCACTCTCTTAATCTCCCAAAAAAAAATCAGATGTGTTCTTGAATTTGGAAAAGAATGCAAGGTTCCTCACGTACTCAACCATAGGAGGAGGAACGAAAAAAGAATAAAATAGAAACGGAAAAAAAGAGTGAAATATCTTAATCCGGCAACAATAGGTTGAATTGTATATGATCGAGATATATAAGCTTCACTTTTGGAGGAAAAGAAAAAGAAACAGTTTGTGAGTGAAGTGAAGAAGATTTAGAAGAGGCAAAAAAGAGAAGAAAAAAATACTAGGTGAAATAAGCGTGCATACAAATTTTGGAACCAGTTAACTTATGAAGTGTGGGGTTTAAAATTTTAATTATTGAAAAATATTGTTAATTTAAGTTATTCAAAACCTAAAATTTGATTATTTTTAAGGATGGAGAGAACACGAACAATAATTTTAAGGTGAAAGTATATGGAGACCCCCTCAACTATGCATTTTTTCTACGAGAATCCCCTAAAGTTTAAATATCCCATACAGACCCCCTCAACTATATGAAATGAAAAATTAGCCAAATCTGTTAACAGAATGAGATGAAATGATGATTCTACCCTTTAAAAATCTTCCACATTGACCCCCTCATTTATCAAATTGTCTACGCTAACCCCTTCATCTTAACGGTCTTTTTGACATAAGTGTATCGATTGGTTAACGGTTATAGTTGAGGGGGTTTGTATGAGCAATTTTAAATGTTAGGGAGTGTCCGTGTACTTTCACTTTTTTTTAATTTCACTACCAATTAAAGCCGGCACAATTTTCCAGTTACGAATCTCCAACATCGGCCTATTAGCTAATCCATTACAAGAAATATGCCACAATTGAAGTAAAGAATGAGAGATGTTAGCTACAAAGTCCCGCAAGCAGACCAATATTTTAATGTTGAGCTGAAGATGGAGAATATATAGATCATGGAAGAAAATTATTGCCATTCTCCGGAGCAAAGTAAATGTGGGACATCCAAATAAAGATAAACACCAACAAGAAGTAGGCAATTTACCTGAAGAAAGGCGAGAAGCAAGATCACTCCAGAGTTCCAGAGAGCGTTTCTAGTGATGGGTTAAGAAGCAGGGATGAAATCAAGATTTCGTAAATGCGGGGGCCGTTCCAGGATTTCATAAAAGGACCGGGGAGGCCGAACTATAAACAACAAGATTTTGAAATTTCAAAGTTCAAGATTCTAATACTTTGTTTGGTTTATGTTTGAATAAGAACAAAACAAAAAAAAGCCTGGGGTGTATTTTGGGTTAGTCAACTTCGCAAGGGCTTCTACATTAAAACCCCATAAAAGGTTTTTATGGAAATGAATGCTAATTGAAAAGATGCACTAAAAAAAAACCAGCAACAATGAAATTTAAGGAACAGAAACATGAATGGTATAGGTCTCTTTATCTTTCAATGCTTCTTTTAGCACATTTTAGATTTAGATTAAAAGTCTCCCAAAGTGAAAACGCTGAATGAAGATAAAAAAAAATGTTCACCAAAATAAAAACCCAAAATATGTGGACAAAAAATCAAAGCTTCCTATCTCATAAATCATTAGAAGATTAATATTCTAAGATATGTTACCCTTCCTTAATTATGTTACTAGCAAAGTACGTAGTAGCACCAAATAATGAAACATAAATTGATGGTTTAATATTGCCACTTTAAACTACAACATGCTGGTCAGTGAACTCTTTAGAAGCAATTGACACTTAAACAATTACTCCTTGGTCATCTTAACATTTACTCCTTGGTAAAGAACAAAATAGACTAATTCATATCAAAATTATTTTGCAGCTTTTAATTACAATAAGCACTATTATTGAGCTTTGTAGGATAGGTTCGAATGTGACTAGGTAAATATCCCTTAAGAATAAATGTGCTGGAGAGGTTAGAATAGTCAATGAAGTGGGGATGAGATGAGTTATCTAGAAGGGTGAAAAAGAGAGTAGAGATGAACCGAAGGGCATTAGGCAGTGGAGTCCTTAACTGAAGATCTCTAGGAGGAAAGACAATAGAACACTAAAGGAGGAGTGGAATACCCTTTGAAATTAGTGCTTATCAACTTTCTCCCTAGGGAATGTTCACTGAAAGCTCATCCGGGAGTTATGTGAGGGGACATCTCATATTTATAGACTATTCGAGTCAGTGCTCAGGCGGCAAGTGGCGCAATAGTATGATGACATGTGTCCCTTTTGTACTCCCTGACCGCTGAGATAACGTCACCATTGCGATGGTCTCGTGACTATTCAGGTGAATGTGTCCTCTTATTCACAGAGATCCTCGATCTTCTTCTTTTATAGCCACCAAACCACTAGATCTCCTTCATTCCCATGAGGACAGGGTTGTGACTTGCTTGGTATTGTGAGTACCGCTGTCAAACTTCAAAGGCCCTGCCTTAAGACAGAAGCAGGCATTACAGTCTGGGAGTCTGGGCAATGCATAGATAAAACTTTGGGAAAATGACGGCCAATAACATGTTTTAATAATTAATACCTATCAAGGACATTTTGTTCATTAATAAATGTTCTTTGCATGCCCTTAAAAAGTATTAATTATCAAAACACATCCTAGGTCGTCATTTTCCCATAAACTTTTGGCTACTTGCGTTATCATCTTGATTGTTTTGGGACCGAACCAACATCACGCCCATTAGGCTAGCTCTCCTGTTAGAAGGATTTGTGGGACCGCGTACCCTGTTGGGATATTGCGGCCGCCTGAATGTTATGTGGCGCGAAGCCATCCCCGCGGTGACCCACGTGTCGCATCAGTCTCATGCCACTTGATGAGTTAGGGTTGGTCAATAATAGTCAACCCCGTAAGGGCAAATCGTTCAGAACATCTCTGCCAAAATTAGCTTAATTAATCACACATTTGAAAGTGCTTGAACAACTACGATATTTTCTATCTAATAATAAAAACGAATGACTAGCTTAAGTTGAGAGTGGGTAGTAATTACCCATGGATCTCATTAAGTTTATTATTTTGCATGGATATATATTATTCAATACCGAAAATACAACAAACATAATTAATAATGGTTCAGCATATCAATGTAGACTCGAGATGAGCCGTAAATGAGACATGGAATGAGTATACCTTCGTCGAGGGTAAACAAAGTGAAGGTGAACAAAATTGCTCTTGTACGTATGAAAACGAGCTTGACCCTTTATTTGACCCCTTATTATACGACTAATAATTACCTCGTGGGTGTCGACGTACGTGTAAGCCATATGGACCCTCCTACTATTATTAACGACGTCAAAGCTAGCCAAATACTTGACCAATAATATTTTTGCTTTGGACCTTCAAAACTTTCCTAAGTATTCATAAAATAGGCTTATAAAATTAAACTTCCAAATTAAAAGAACTGGTCAAATTTGGAATTCTTAGTTAGACAAAGGATACATAATAACTAAAGAATAAATAAATTTTAGTACAAAGAATCTGATGTGGATTAGGAAGATCAACAATGGAGTACCGAAGTCGTGTCCCTTCGGGGACATCCGATAAAATTGAAACTAATGTTGATTCTCTACATTATGATCTCACTCGGATTGGTAAGTCAAAAGCAACATATATTTTCGAGGGCAGTTTTGTCAATGAAGATTTAGCTAGGTTTTGCATATTCTTTTGGAAAATGATGGAATAGTTTTTTTTTTTTTTTATCATTCGTTAAACCTAATCTATTTTATCTAGGGAACTTAGGGAAGGGGATGTATGCTTACGGAAATCGAACACTGTCCATACGCATAAAAGTATAATTGACCATATACATTTTAACATTTTTAAATATTTCGTGTGTATCCACACAGCAAATGCCATGAGTATCTACAAGGTCCAATGTTTAATAAAACTAATAGAACCCACGAGGTGAAAGAGATTAATTTTGTCCCTTCAGGGACTGAGCTCCGATAAAATTGAAATGATGCAAAGAGATTAATTTGATAACATTTTTTTTAGGTGCATCGATCGGAAAAGTCATTTTTTTTTAGACGCTAAATAATATTGTAATAACGAGGGCGTTGCATGTTTGGTGTGTATATATATATATATATATATATCAGATGAAAATGAGTTTGGTCTATATGTCTTTTGTTTTTCTTTAGTCACCCTTTATCCGAGCTACCATGTGCACTTCTCAAATATATATACTTTGATCGTAATTATGATCATACATTCACACGTCATTACCAAACACCACCAAAAAATATTGTAAAAAACTAAAGTTATCCGAGCTACCATGTGCACTTCTCAAATATATATACTTTGATCGTAGTTATGATCATACATTTGCACGTTGTTACCGAACACCACCAAAAAATATTGTAAAAACACATTCATTGCTAATAATGACCAGAGCTAATCCATTGCTCATAGACTGAATTAGAAACTTGATTACCAGAGCTATCAACAATCTCTGATTGTGACGCCATGGATTCAACGAGCAGAATGCTGCATATTCCTTAATGCTTGAGCAGAAAAATGGTGGAATCTTGAATCAAGAAGATGAATTGTACTATGTCATTTCTCTATTGAGATTATACTTACAGTTTTACGTACAACGAAGAGATAACAAGCTACTTATACCAACTTTACTTCACCCTTCAACACCACTTTGGTGAATTTCCAACAAAGTCTACCTGCAAATCTATCCAGTAAAATGCTTTTTAAAACCTCAAAATCTCGTTAACATCGTAGCATGAGTAGGCAACAAAATTTGCTTTGTCATGCTCCGGTAGGGATCCAATGGGTTCCAAAACCCCGAAATGTATCTTGTACCAAAATATTTTCATCCCGATTGCAATGATTAATTATATTGTGGTCAATGTTTTTAAATCGGGATACGTATCGTATATCGTTTTTTCAGTTGTATAGTTTATCGAGATACGTATATATCATGTATCTTGAGATACATTTGCTGGGAAAGTATGAGTTTCTATTGTGTAGTTGGGCAATATTTTTGGAAGAGGGAGAATACTAAAGACAAGAGTAGAAAATGAGAGTAATTATATTGCACTTGAACTCAAATTTTTTTTGGCTTGGTACAAAATGTTTAGAATCCATTCCTATTTGTACTAAGACTAATTCTCAATTCTCACAAAAAAAAACTCTAGATATTTCACAAGGATATTCTAGAGCTAGATATTTCAGAGTTTCTAAAAACTAGATATTTATATCTTTTTTGATAATATCTATCATATTTGGGTTTTGTCAATTGAAACTTTGTCAAAATACTAAATTTAGTTTATGTTTTAATAGCGTTAATCATAATTAAAATATAACTAAGAAGTAGATACACCTAATAACACAAACAATCTATGCTTACATTAAAAATAAATTACGATGCAAAATTCAAATCTCTCAACTAGGGCCTATTACATTAAGGCTTTATGTTTCCTTTGTTCGGAAAAGAAAAGTAAGACAAAATATAATAGAAGTATGGTTCTTTCTTTTATACAAGACCTACATTGAGATTGAGTTTCTATCAAAGGGTTTGAAAGATGCCATAATCAGATCAAACGGCTTAGATTAATGCATTTGGAGTTCTACTTCTTGAAATAAGGTCCGACTTTTTTCGAATAAGTAATCATAGGATACGTACAAAATTAGGATACGCGTATAAATCGTAGGATGTGCGGTTGTATCATAGGATTTTTATACAAAAAGGATACATGATGGGATATGTATCGTTCTCCGAAGAGACAATACAAATCGTAAGATATGTATCGTATATCGTAGGTTTTTAACAACTATGATTGTGGTCCTTTGTGCAGGTGAGGATTCGGCACCAGCTTGGCAAGAGCTTGAGCCTAGCCCAGTCCAATTTTAAGCTACACTGAACCACATTTTCCTCGACTGAAGCTACGACCAACTCACAACCAGCTGCCACTATATCAAACCGAAAGGTGCACACCCTGTTTTGGAAGACACCAAGGATGTCACTATGCAATGCGTTACGTCGGAGCAAAAAGCTCGCTCTCGTCACCAAATCGAACTTGAAATGTAGCCCCCCTCGCTCAGGAAGTACACAGAGCCGTTGTGGTAGAGCCCATCCCTTTGTAGATGCAATAAATGTGGCCCTTTAATCGATGATACAATAGTGAACTACCTACCTTCGGCATAGACCTCAAAGGCAAGGTTGAGGGATTTTGTAGCAAAAGCAATTGCTAATTTAAAATCGCCATCCCCAAGTCCATGGTTGATTGTTTGGGCTGGGAGGGCTCGGTATTCACTGTGATGGTTACTGTTGATGAATCCGTTTGTTGTTCAGAAACATAGAATGCCTTGACAAGAGCTCACTAATACCATGTCCCTCCTTCAAAGTGTTCGTCGTGGATGAAACGAAGGGGATCCGGAAATATAGAGAAATAATTCTTCAATGAGAAAAATGAAATCAAATTCCCCATTTGAATAAACATTCCATTGACCTCCTTTTGGGAAATGACGTCATTCCATCCCGCGCATACAACCCGGAGTCTGATCCTATCCTTCAATTCAATGTAATTGCCAATAAGTTCGAACAATAAAGTATCTTCAATAGTAGGCCTTCTGTAAATTGAATCTGTCGTCCTTCCAAAAGCTTCACCGAATCTTGAGGCAAAACAAGTCATGCTACGATGAATTACAATCATGGCAACTTAAGTTAAAGAATTGAAACACTTGGCAAGTGGCAGTAACTTACTCTGATTCTTGATGATGGTGTTGTGCACCATCTGCCTCATCGTAGAGAGCTCCAACTTGTCCGTCATTTTTCTTGATGCCTTCTTGAATTTGGTCAATAATTGTTGCCGAGAGAGGGAGAGAGGTGGTGAATAATTACGGAGCAGAGAAACAGAGGTTTCTCTGTATTCCGTTATAATGAAATCAAAATTTTGATAAAGAAAATTAAGAAAGCAGTTGAACCGTGGGTCTAACCTGCCTAGAGGCCACCACAACAGGGTCACCGATAATCTCTCCGGACATCGGACACTTGAATTCCTTCAACTCTCTCAAGGAAGAAACGATCCTTATGGCCTCTTCAATGGTTTCAATTGCTCTGGCATTCGTTTCTTTGAACAGAATAACGATCCTTATGGCCTCTTCAATGGTTTCCATTGCTCTGGCATTCTTTTCTTTGAATAGCATGCTTGGGGCCTTATCAAGTTCCTGCAGCGTGTAATCGAGTTCGTCGAGGATCAACTTTATCAGTTTCTCCTGCTCTTCTTTAACTTCTTTAACTCCATGGGCGTGCGGGTTTCGGCGATGTCCTCTGATTTTGCCATGAAAGGAACTCTGTTCTGTTACTCTCTCTCAGTTGAGGAGGAGATATTAGGCGCAGGTTTCCGAACAAACTCTTCCGTAAACAAATCTCAATTGGTTAGTTAGTTAGTTGGTATTCAAAAAATAGGCGCACGCCAGGAAAATTGGCAAAAACAAAAAAATAGATAACAGAAAATGCTCTCTCTTTCTCTCCCTCTCTCTCCTTGCCTGTAAGAGCATCCGCATCAGCCATTTTAAATTTTGGACCAAATTACACCTTAAAAATCCACTTTATTACTTTAGCTACTCACTTTTAAAATATCTACTACATCAGACTCTTTATTCTCACTCTCTACTCAATTAAATATTCATACTTTTATATTTCCTTCATTTATTCCCACATTTCTCCCTAATCAATTAATAGTTAAATGGTGAATAGTGACTCTTAAAACAAAAGAGTCACTATAGCAAAGTTATTTATTTTGCAAAGTAAAGAGGAAGGAAGAGAGGCTGGTGTAGAGTATGAGTTTCTATTGTGTAGTTGGGCAATATTTTTGGAAGAGGGAGTAGAGAATGAAAGTATTTGTATTGCACTTGAACTCAAACTTGTTTTGGCAAACGTTTTTTGGCTTGGTACAAAATGTTTAGAACCCATTCCTATTTGTACTACTCCATGGAAGATTCTAATACAAAGATATTTTCATACAAGATAAATTTTGAGATAATTCTAGAATTACACATGAGACTAATTCTCAATTCTCACAAAAAAAAACTCTAGATATTTCACAAGGATATTCTAGAACTTCTAGAGCTAGATATTTTAGAGTTTCTAGAAACTAGATATTTATATCTTTTTCGATAATATCTATCATATTTGGGTTTTGTCAATTGAAACTTTGTCAAAATACTAAATTTAGTTTATGTTTTAACAGCGTTAATCATAATTAAAATATAACTAAGAAGTAGATACACCTAATAACACAAACAATCTATGCTTACATTAAAAAAAAATTACGATGCAAAATTTCAAGTCTCTCAACTAGGGCCTATTACATTAAGACTTTATGTTCCCTTTGTTAGGAAAAGAAAAGTAAGACAAAATACAATCGAAATATGGTTTTTTCTTTTATACAAGACCTACAATGAGGTTGAGTTTCTATCAAAGGGTTCGAAAGTTGCCATAAGTAGATCAAATGGCTTAGATTAATGCATTTGGGGTTCTACTTCTTGAAATAAGGTCTGACTTTTTTCGAATAAGTAATCATAGGATACGTACAAAATTAGAATACGCGTATAAATCATAGGAAACGCGATCGTATTGTAAGATTTTTATACAAAAAGGATACATGATGGGATACGTATCGTTCTCCGAAGGAGACGATACAAATCGTAAGATACGTATCGTATATCGTAGATTTTTAACAATTATGATTGTGGTCCTTTGTGCAAGTGAGGATTCGGCACCAGCTTGGTGAGAGCTTGAGCCCAGCCCAGTCCAATCCAATTTTAAGCTACACTGAACCACATTTTCCTCGACTGAAGCTACGACCAACTCACAACCAACTGCCACTCTATCAAACCAAAAGGCGCACACTTTGTTTGGGAAGACACCAAGGATGTCACTATGCAATGCGTTACGTCGGAGCAGAAAGTTCGCTCTCGTCACCAAATCGAACTTGAAAATGTAGCCCCACTTGCTCAGGAGTACACAGAGCCGTTGTGTTAGATCCCATCCCTTCGTAGATGCAATAAATGTGGCCCTTTAATCGATGATATAATAGTGAACTACCTACCTTCAGCATAGACCTCTAAAGGGATTTTGTAGCAAAAGCAATTGCTAATTTAAAATCGCCATCCCTAAGTCCATGGTTGATCGTTTGGGCTGGGAGGGCTCGGTATTCACTGTGATGGTTACCGATGATGTATCCGTTTGTTGTTCGGAAACATAGAGCTCACTAATACCATGTCCCCTTCTTCAAAGTGTTCGTCGTGATGAAACCAAAGGGATCCGGAAATATAGAGAAATAATTCTTCAATGAGAAAAATGAAATCAAATTCCCCGTTTGAACAAACATTCCATAGACCTCCTTTTGGGAAACAACGTCATTCCATCCCGGGCATACAACCCGGAGTCTGATCCTATCCCTCAATTCAATGTCAATTGCCAATAAGTTCGAACGATAAAGTATCTTCAATAGTAGGCCTTCTGTAAATTGAATCTGTCGTCCTTCCAAAAGCTTCACCGAATCTTGAGGCAAAACAAGTCATGCTACGATGAATTACAATCATGGCAACTTAAGTTAAAGAATTGAAACACTTGGCAAGTGGCAGTAACTTACTCTGATTCTTGATGATGGTGTTGTGCACCATCTGCCTCATCGTAGAGAGCTCCAACTTGTCCGTCATTTTTCTTGATGCCTTCTTGAATTTGGTCAATAATTGTTGCCGAGAGAGGGAGAGAGGTGGTGAATAATTACGGAGCAGAGAAACAGAGGTTTCTCTGTATTCCGTTATAATGAAATCAAAATTTTGATAAAGAAAATTAAGAAAGCAGTTGAACCGTGGGTCTAACCTGCCTAGAGGCCACCACAACAGGGTCACCGATAATCTCTCCGGACATCGGACACTTGAATTCCTTCAACTCTCTCAAGGAAGAAACGATCCTTATGGCCTCTTCAATGGTTTCAATTGCTCTGGCATTCGTTTCTTTGAACAGAATAACAATCCTTATGGCCTCTTCAATGGTTTCCATTGCTCTGGCATTCTTTTCTTTGAATAGCATGCTTGGGGCCTTATCAAGTTCCTGCAGCGTGTAATCGAGTTCGTCGAGGATCAACTTTATCAGTTTCTCCTGCTCTTCTTTAACTTCTTTAACTCCATGGGCGTGCGGGTTTCGGCGATGTCCTCTGATTTTGCCATGAAAGGAACTCTGTTCTGTTACTCTCTCTCAGTTGAGGAGGAGATATTAGGCGCAGGTTTCCGAACAAACTCTTCCGTAAACAAATCTCAATTGGTTAGTTAGTTAGTTGGTATTCAAAAAATAGGCGCACGCCAGGAAAATTGGCAAAAACAAAAAAATAGATAACAGAAAATGCTCTCTCTTTCTCTCCCTCTCTCTCCTTGCCTGTAAGAGCATCCGCATCAGCCATTTTAAATTTTGGACCAAATTACACCTTAAAAATCCACTTTATTACTTTAGCTACTCACTTTTAAAATATCTAC
>BPLS01023199.1:0-10973 GCA_019656275.1 Rhododendron kiyosumense
GGTCTCCGAGCGAAACCATCTCGACCGAAGAAATAACAAACCATGGAACAGAACAATTTTTACCGAACGAACAAGGTTATCCGAACGAATCAAGTATATCATCCTTCGACAATCGTATTGTAGCTCAGCTAGGCTCTTGCATTCCCTTTATCTTTCGGATAACGCGCACAGATGTCTCATCTGGGTCCCTCTAGAGACAAACGAACTGAGACAACTATTCTTTTAAGGATAACACAGCATATCCCTTGTGACTCATTTGACCCTTTTGGACCTTCGGATATTTCGCTCCCCTACAATAGCCCTCAACTCCTGTTTCCCAGCTTCGGCAGGGAAGGAGGAGTTGAAAGAGTAGCAGCCGAAGAATAATAACCGAAGCAAGATCATTGTAAGGTTTCCTGAACGTCTAACGCATGTCAAACGTCAGAAAGATATCGAATCGTCAGACCTGTAACTTTTATTTAATGCTTCTGCAACCGCCGGTTTCAAAGGACACCACGTGTCCTCCTGTCATTTGACGCCGATACGGCGCGCCCCATCAATCTCCACGTGTCAACCATCGACGGTCACATCAATCTCCCGCCCAAATCTTACGGTTGGGGGCTCGGCACCGCTTCGAATTCCGCCCTAGGTATATAAAGGCGAAGGGAGGAGAGAGAAAATCACTTTTTCTCTCCCCCTTCCCAGACGATTCAAAGGTTCGACGCCATTCCCATTTTCTTCAAAACTCCAGCCACTTTGAAGATTTGAAAAGGATTTTTCCCAGTTCTCACTTTGATTTAAAGGTATGTTTCTGAATCTCTGCATTTTTCTCTGTATTTCTGCCGTTTCCCACTTGTTTTTGGGCCCTTATTTTCATTTTCGACTGGTTTCATCGCCTCTGCACTGTAGATGAGGTTGAAGATGTTCATATGTTCTTCCGAACGTATATGCATCTTCAACCTGTGTTCTTCCAAGCACGCATAGGAATATTTTTCCCTTTTCTTGGATTCTCCGTTTGAACTTCCCATCTGACAAGTAGTCTCTCGGAAGAGCCAATACGCTCGGTACAACCTTATCACGGAACATAGACATGTTAGGACTTAACCATGCAACTCGCTGTCAGTCTAATCCCTTGCACTTTTGTTTTTAGGTATGGAGACTTCTCCCTCGGTTTCTTCCGGAGATTCATACCGCTCGGTCGATAGTGCGTCGCTAAGCGCTAGAGGTGCAAACCTGGCAATTGTTGACGTCATCTCCAACTTAGCTCAGAATTACCGTGTTCGGGACGACGATGCGGGATCCGAAGATTTTGCGGTCGTCGAGATCCCTGCACATGTGATTCCCCTCCGAACGATAGCTCCAGATAATGAAATCATAAACTTGGAGGGTCAGTCGGACAAGGAATTAGGTGATCCAACGGAGGAAGAGGAAGAAGTGGATACCGAAGAGACGGTATCTGAAAGGGACATAGCCGAAAGAGATGCTCCCACAGCTTCGTTGAGCCAAGCCGAGGGCGGCGATGGGGTTGCTGGACCTTCTTCCAAACCTCAAAGAAAAAAGAGGAAGATAGTCCCTTTAGACCCTGACGTGATTCCAGACCGAACGGGAAAGGACCCGTGCCCTTATTGGAGATCTTTCGAAAGTGAGGAGGGCATGAGGTCCTTTCGTCGGGATTACGGAATCCCGGACGACGTTGTGATTACTCCGGTCCCCGGCCCTCGAATTAGGTTTAGCAACGAGCATATCACAGTCCCCTAATGGCCATAACCGAGGGAGGACTTCGATTCCCTATGCACAGAATCCTTAGGGAAGTCTTGTACATGTTCACATTGACGCCGTGCCAACTGAGCGTCAACTCTTTCCGCATCATCCACTCAATCATAAAGCTCGCCGAGCTTAAGATGTTCCCACTCGAAGCTCGTCATATATTTGAAAATTATACAATGTCACGGAACATCAGATACTCCAGGTATTATCTATGTTCCCGAAGGAACATGGCAAAGATCATTCCTGGAGGAATGTATGACTCCGAAAAATGGGCTTCAGATTATGTCAAAGTTCGAGGAAATTATCAGTATCCCCCAGATGAGTATGGCCATTTCGAAGTTGCCACACGCAGGGGCGATCCTCGTAAGAATTTGTATTTTGCATTAAATTTTTTGTTTTTTTTTTGTTTGTGCCTCATTCTTACATGCAGCATTTATCGAACTGATGACTCGTTTCTTTGTTCGGCAGCGACAACAAAAATCAATAGGGAATTGCTGAAAGCAGCAAAGGGGTGCAAGCTTGCCGCGTCTCTGCTCACAATCCCTTCGGAAGAGAGAGACGCTCCAACGATCCTCGGCTATAAAGCAGCATACAGAGGCAAGATTCAGAAGAAAGCTGCTGATAAAGAAGAGGTGAGGTCCGAGGATCAAGCAGATCTTCCCGAAGATCTATTTCCAAGCGAGGATAGACCGCTACGAGGTCTAATTTGCGAACCAACCGAAGGCACCACCCCCGAAGAAGAGGGAAACATGCCTCCGCGAAGCATGAAAGATGTGCTTCAAAAGAAACTTGAAGAAAAAGAAAGAGAGAAGGCCCTGCAGAAGAAAATTGGGGCTGCAGGGGCCTCAGGCTCTGCTTCGAGCAAAAAGGTGCCTCCCCAACAAACTCAAAAGCGTCCATCGTCGGCTCCCCTGTCGCCAAAGGAAGCCCCAGCGGACAAGAAGCAGAAGACGACGGCTCCTACCGAGGCTGGAGGCGTAGCGCCGAAGCCAACAGACAAGGGGAAGGAGACAGGTGAGGAGAACACCCCATGGACGCCGAGCTTCATCACTCCTGACAAGAAGCAGGTGTTGAAGTCTGACAGCCTATGGGAGGATCCTTCCCTCGCACTGACTCTCCTGTCTGGAGTGGGCTTGCCGACGGACATACAATCGCCCCCCTCGCTCAAGGCTGCCCTTATTGAGTATTACTATCATGCTGCAAGGGTAAGTCCTTTTGGTTTATTTAGTTGTTTCTTCTTTTGGTTGTTTGCTTGTATATGCTGATAGAAGTATACTCGTCCATTCCTCTCAGGCCTCCCAGTCTATTATGAGTGTGAACCTTCACCTCATCGAGCATGGAGAAGAAGAGGAAGCAGATGCTGCAGTCTCTCCAGGTAAATAAAGATGCGGCCGAGGAATACAAAAAGAGCTGGGAAGAGTCCGAGGTCGCTCGCCAAGCCCTGTAGACACAAGTGGCCAACCTCAATGACCTAGTCAAAGGCATGCAAGAATCTGCCGAAAAGACTAGGTCTGAGGGGAAAGATGAGGGTCTGGCCGAGGGTAGAGCTCTGGGCCGAGAGGAGATGAAAAAAGAGATGGAGGGGGAGCTGCAGAAAGAGTACGACAGGGGCTACTTTAAGGCCAAGGAAGCTGCTGCTGAGGACCTAGCCGAGGCTCAAGCCGAAATGATTGAAGAATAGCATAAGGCAAGCTTTATGCTGGGCGACAACAGAGGCTTGGACGACGCTGGAGTCGAATCAGACGACGAGAGAAGATCACTCGTTGAGGTTCCTCCTCGCGATGCAACCGAGGCGCAGCACCACGACGCCGAACAGCCAGCCTCCAGTACTAAGCCCACAAACCAGCCCACCGAGGCTGAGACTCCCTTAGCCCGTCATTCAGAAGACCCTACCCTGTCTCTGTTTACCGCCCCTTAGGGAATTCTGGGCTCTTTATGCTCGTGTTTGTTTTTTTGTTTTTTTTTGTTTGAGGTGGCGGACACCGAACAATCGCTGTTTATAGGATCACTCGTTGGAATTTGAATGAAGAATTTCACAATTAATTTTGCTCGTTTGATCGAAAAATTTCACAACTTTGTTTATGCTTATCTCTTGCAATTTTTCGGGCAATCTGTCACCGTAACGAGTCGACAAATTCCGAGTTGTTATTCGTATCGCCCGGAATGTGGAATGTTAGAAATTTGAACAAGTGTTTTTGTTCAGATTAGCGTTCGTATTGTAAAAACGGCAAAATGTATGATATCCGAGCACCACTTCCATGAGCCCTTTGGTAGGTTCGTATTCCCCATAATAGCCCCCTGTCTCGAAGGATTGCCGAGCAGTAGGGACAGGAAGCCAGCGAGACAGTAAGGAGGGAACAGAGGGCCGAGAGCAACGAACAGTGTGCCCAATCGAATAGAATACCGAGGGCTATAAGGATTTCGCCCGAACGAGTGGAATACCAAGCCCAACGGCTTAACGTGGGCGAGGTGAAATACCCAAAAGACATAACAAAGAACAAATAAAAGAGTAGATAGTGAAATGATAACTCTATTAACAAAGGCCCGAAGGCTTACAGATAACTGACAAAAATAAAAACAAAAGTTACATGAGGCAACAGTTAGCCATGGAACTCCGAAGCTTCTGAGCGTTCCAAGGGTTGGGTATTAGTGTGCCATCAATTTCGGCAAGTTTGTAAACACCATGGCCTATCTTCTCGGTTACTCGGTAGGGACCTTCATACGGATCCTTGAGCGTGGTCAACTTGTTTGCTTCAACAACCATCCGAAGAACGAGATCGCCAACTTGAAATGGCCAAGCACGAACATTCTTATTGTAGCCCCTAGCCACTTCCTGTTGATATGCAACGTGTCGAAGGTTGGCGTTGTCACGGAGCTTTTCGGCAAAATCCAGCTCAGAACCCACGAGTGCATTATTATCCACGGGGTTAAAATTCTCCGTACGAGCTGTCGGAATCAACGTAGAAAGAGGTAGAACAGCTTCCATGCCATAGGCCATCGAGAACGGGGTTCGGCTGGTTGAGCGCCGAGGCGTGGTGTGATAGGCCCATAAAACGTGAGGGAGCTCCTCAACCCATAAATCGAGCTTCCAATCCAGACGACACTTGAGCCTCCGAGTGATGGTTTTATTGGAAGCTTCAGCCTAGCCATTGCCCTGAGGGTACGCCACCGAGGAATTCTGAATCGTAATCTTCCGCCGTTTGTAGAAAGCTTTAAGGGCTGCTGCCACAAATTGGGAGCCATTATCTGAGAGGATGGCGTAAGGAACGCCGAACCTCGAGATGATATGCTTCCAAATGAAACGTTCCACATCTCCAGCTGTTGTCTTGACCATGGGTTTTGCCTCAACCCACTTGGTGAACAAGTCGGTAGCGGTAAGAAGATACTCAAATCCCCCCGGTGCCTTGGGCAGCTTGCCCACAATATCGAAAGCCCACACGGCAAATGGCCAAGGACTAGAGATCATCTTGAGTGGGAAGGAAGGCTGGTGGATAAGGGAGGCTTGTTTCTGGCACCGAACACAACGTTTCACATATTCCTCGGATTGTTTCACCATCTTTAGCCACCAGTACCCCTTGGGTCAGAGTCCGTTGTGCCATGCTTCGCCCTCCCAAATGAGCCCCACAACTTCCCGAGTGTAGCTCATCCAGGATGCCTTCCATTTGAATTTCATACACCACCTTCAAATCAGGTCCGGTGAACGTTCGTCGATAGATATGTCCATTGGGATCCAAAAAGTAATTTACAGCTTGGCATCGTACCCTATGAGCTTCCTTCTTGTCCGCTGGCAGGGTTTGAGTTTGCAAGTACAAAATAATTGGATCCAATTGGCTCGAGCCGAACGATATGGCTGCCATGCGAGAGTCGGAGGGTTCAAAGCTCGGAGTTTCTACCTTGTCAAAAATGATGGTGCGACCGCCCGAGGCTCGATAAACCGAAGCAAGACCTGCCAGGGCGTCAGCATGAGCGTTATGTTTCCGAGCGATCCACTCGATCTTTACGCGCCCAAATTGCTTGAAAAGAGCTAAGACGTGGCTGACATAGGCGTTCATACGTTCATCCCTGGCTTGATAATCGTCATTTAGATGGCCCATAATCAACCTCGAATCACAGAACACATGAACCGAATCTGCCCCAAGCCGAAGAGCGAGTTACAACCCCGCGATCAAGGCTTCATATTCGGCTTCATTGTTTGTTGCTTTGTAACCGATTGAAACGACACTTTCGTGCACGGTACCTTCGGGAGACACAAGGACTATTCCAGCCCTAGCCCCATTGACATTCGAGGCTCCATCCACAGTCATTCGCCACGCATCTCCGGAAAACAACTTCCATTCCTTCACAGGTTTGTTCTTATCGAACGTATACCGGGAACGATGAGGCTCGGGTGGGGGAGTAACCCACTTTTCCGTGGCATCTTCACGCACACGCCTTGCTTCTTCTTCGGCAGTAGCCAATGCATTGACCTCATCTTGCAACCTAGGGGTATGCTCGGCAAAGAAATCAGCCAAAGCCTACCCTTTGATGGCCGTTCGAGGTTCGAACTGTATATCATAATTGGCTAAGTCTTGGGAAAATTTGAGAATCCAGCTTGATGAATCCGTCTTCCGAAGCACAGCTTTGAGAGGAAACTTAGTAAGGACCACGATCCTATGGCATTGGAAGTAAGGCAAAAGGCTTGTTTTAGCAGAAACAAGGGCCAATGCTAACTTCTCCATAGGCAGATACCTAGTCTGAGAATCCATCATCATTTTGCTAGAGTAAAAGATTGGTTGATGCTCCATCCTTTCTTTCCGAACAAGGACTGAACTTGTGGCATGATTCGAGACCGCCAGGTAAAGGTACAAATCTTCATCAGGTTGGGGCTTGACTAGTAATGGAGCGTGAGATAGATAGTCTTTCAATGATTGCAAGGCTTGCTTGCACTCCTCGGTCCATACGAACCTTCGGCGGCTAGTCCTGATAGCTTGAAAGAAGGGTCGACAAAGATCTCCCGAACGCCGTATAAATCGATTTAATGCTGCGACCATCCCCGTAAGATGCTGTACTTCCCTAATAGTTGTGGGAGCCCGGAGATTTTGCATGGCAGTAAGCTGCGTCGGATCGGCCTCTATCCCTCGGCGACTGACCATGTAGCGAAGGAATTTCCCAGAACTGACCCCGAACACACACTTTTCCGCATTAAGTCGCAACTTGCGCTTCTTCAGGACGACAAAGACCTCCCCCAGATCCCGAAGGTGGTCTTGAGCGAATTTGCTTTTACACACCAGATCATCGATATAAGCTTCTAATATCCGACCGAGCATCCCAGGAAACATCGAAGTTATCGTTCGTTGAAAGGTAGCCCCAGCGTTCTTCAATCCGAACGGAACGACGTTATAGCAATAAACGCCACGAGGGGAGATACAGGCCGTCTTTTCTTGGTCATCCTTGGCCAAAGCTATTTGATGGTACCCACGATACGCATCCATGAAACTCAGCCGCTCGTATCCCGCAGTTGCATCTACCATTTGTTCGATCCGAGGAAGCGGGAATCGATCCATTGGGCAAGCATCATTGAGATTCGTGTAGTCCACACAAACCCTCAATTTGCCATTTTTCTTCGGGACGACAACGGGGTTAGCCAGCCAAGTTGGGTAGAGTATCTCCCTAATCGCCCCAGCCTCCAGAAGTCGATCAACCTCCACAACGACTACTTCGACGTGGGAAACCGACAAATGTCAAAGCTTCTGTACTACTGGCTTTCTGTTTGGATCCACATTCAACGCATGAGTTGCAAAGGAAGGTTCGATACCCGGCATTTCCTTCGGAGTCCAGGCGAATACTTCGATATGCCGCATGAGGAAGTCGTACATTTCCCAACGCTCTTCCTCGGTCAAAGAGCTGCCGACAAGAAAATACCGCGTACCCTCCTCGTTAATTGGCATGTAGATAAGCTCCTCAGTCAACCTTTGCTCGGCTAGAAGCCCCACTTCCTCTATCACAATGGAGTCCGCCACCTCCACACACTGCACCTCGAGGCAGCTTTGCTTAGTCGTCACAGTACTAATGTAACATTTCTTCGATTGAATTTGGTCTCCTCGGAGGCTCTCCTGTCGGCCGTTCTAGCCTATGAACTTCACGACTTGATGATAAGTTGAAGCCATCGCTTGCATCCCGTGTACCCAGGCTCGACCGAGGATGACGTTGTAAGGGCTAGGCGAACTAACCACTATGAATTCGACATCTAACACTCGGGAACCGGCTCGCACAAGGAGGTTGATAATACCGAGAGGCCAAACCGAGGCACCAGTAAAGCCGATGAGCGGCGTGGTTGCTGGCCGAAGCTGATTGGGAGAAAGACCGAGGCTCTTGAAAGTCGAATAGAACATCACGTCGGCCGAGCTTCCTTGGTCAATCAACACTCGTTGCACTATGGATTTATCGATTATCACTGTTACGACAAGGGCGTCCGTGTGTGGCACTTGGATCACTTCCAAGTCTTGGGATGTGAAAGAGATAGGACCTTCGCAGTTAGGATCTTCAAATTTCCTTTTCGTCGAGGTTTCAACACTGCATACCGAGAGAGCTGCGACGGCCTTATTGATTTCCACCCTTAGTTCGAAGATACGTCCTTCGGAAGCGATGCCTTGGATGACACTGACGTGTCCACCGAGGAGTGGAGGAGGAGGCGGGAGAGGACTTTTCCAAGTATCAATCCAAGGGTTGAGGTGTCCTGCTGCAGCAAGCTCCTCCAAGTACCGTTTGAAGGGTGAACACTTAGTCGTGTAATGCCCTCGCTCTTTGTGGAATGAGCACATTCCGGGTCCATGGCCAGCCATTCCGAGAAACTCGGTAGGCCAGGAGAAGAATGGGAGCTTCCCAATGATAGAGAGAAGCTTATAGATGGGCTCTGTAAATGTTGTTTGCTCGGCAACATATTCGTCGGGCCTCGGCTCTCGCTTTGGCTGCTGCACCATTTGTTGCTGATGCTGTAAAGGCCGATTCCCGTTGTTCGACTTGTTTCCTCCCGATGCTTGCCCGATATTAACCACTTGCTTCTTAGCCGCGGCGTTTGCCTTAAGGGTTCCACAACCTTCGGGGCATTACGCTCGGCCATCGCCTCCTCATGGACGCAATCCTTCTCTATGATAGTCATCAGTTCTCCCATGCTCTTCGGCGGATTCCTTGACAGATCACGAAACATAGCCGATGTTGGGTCTAGACCATTCATAAAAGACTCGGCAACGACTCCTTGATTGCAATCCGGTATGAGGTTGTAAACCTCCCAATATCGTTCGGTGTATAGCCGAAGAGTTTCCCCCGCGGCTCTTCGCATGTTGACCAGCGTCGAAAGCGTTGTTGGCTGAATGTTGCTGGTTACGAACCTCTTCGTGAATTCCAACTCTAGTTCATTGAAGCACGTGATGGACTTTGGTTTCAATTGATTATACCAAAGCATGATTGGCTCACTCAAAGCGAGGGGAAAGATTTTGCACATAAGTGCATCGGAGAAATTGTGGAGGCTCATCATTTGCCGAAAGCGGCAGAAGAACGCTACTGCGTCCTCTTTAGCTTCATAATGCTTGAGCTTCGGCATAACAAATCATTCCGGGGGCCGCTCTTGCTGGATGGCATCTACGAAGGGGGAAGCTTTTGCCTTCCCGAGTTTCGAAGCATCCTCCGGGACAGGGATGGGCTGGGCAGCTGAAGGGGGGATAGTTGGACGAGGCTCGGGATGCCTCCGACGTTCGAAATGACACCGCTGATGCTCAGTTTGGTATCCCTGCCACTCTCTATCGTTCCTTGCTAGTTCTCGAGCTCCCTTTGAACCTTCTGGCCGAGGTTGCTGAAGCCCCGCTTGACCAACCACCGGCTGATATATGGTTTGGAAGGCCCATAAATTGATCGTAGAGAGTGATAGTGTTGTCTCGTTCTGAATGCCTGTCTGGGCTTTCTCTTTGGTGATGACCACAAGATCCTTCCGAACTTCGGTGAAGATGATGACGCTCGGACCCTTGTCGAGATGGTGCTGATCGTTCAGGAAATTCACCCGCATAGCTCCGCCGAGGTGGATCGTTAAGATCCACGGGCTGTTTCCCATCTCGTCCGCCTAAGTTTCGTAGCGCGAATGAATGCACTCTAGCTAAGGCCCTCCCTCCATTAGTACCAGCCATTGAACTCGTGGCCTAGGATCTCGAACTTTCTGCTCGGATCTGGCTCGCCAAGCGAGGGCACGGGCTCATTTGCTGCTGCGACCCCCCTTCAAGGCGTTCAAATACAGTTCGTCGCTCGGATACTGCCAGCTCGGTTGTGTGCGCAGGGCGAGCCTTTTTGCTGCGCTTATGAGTTCGCTTTGGCTGACTTGGCCCGGCCATATGGATACGCGCCGGAGTTGCGAGCATGCCTCCATCTCGCTCCTCTAGCCGCTGCTAGAGCATGGCTATGATAGCTGCCTGACGCTTCTGTTCCGCCAAAGCAATATCCAACTCCGTCTGTGGAAGAGAGAGTTGTCTAGCCACCGATGGAACGTTGTTCACCGTTTGCTTGGGGTTCAGGTTAAGAGAACCATACCCAGATAATCCGAGGGTGAAGTTTTCCGGGCCAGGAGGAGGAAGACGTTGAGCCATAGAAAGGAAAAGAGGAAGTATATAAGTAGAGTCGAATGGGTGGAGTCACGGTGGAGATAGCAATCAGGCCCGCGATGCTAGGCGGGGTGTTCTTTCTCTCCCCAGCGGAGTCACCAATTGTGGGGGGCTAATTTTTCTGTTGACCGTTTGACTTGAGAACTATGGCGTCGATCTTTGTGTACCTGCAGAACCGGAGGGGGTTGTTCCTCCGGGAAGAAGCTCTGATGATAAAGTCAGTAAGGGGAACTGGAGGAAGGAAGTTTTTGTAAGAAATTTGCTTTGTAGAGAGAGATGTAATGTAAGAAATCTGAACCTCTATCTTGGATGAAGTACCCATCTATTTATAGGCAGGATGAAGAGAGAAAACAGAACAGGTTGTCCCTGCCACCTACGCGTTGTGCTACGCTCGGATGACGTCATGAGTCAGAGGCATTAATTGACTGCTGCCTGTTGGGGATTGGGGAACCGTCCAGTCAGGGCTAGAGGGGTCACATCAGTCAGAGACGTCACCTCACTCACCCAAGAAGCTCTTCCACGTTTCCCAGGAGCTTCTAAAAGGTTCTGGAATAGCGGTCTCCGAGCGAAACCATCTCGACCGAAGAAATAACAAACCATGGA
>BPLS01023199.1:11373-39765 GCA_019656275.1 Rhododendron kiyosumense
ACACTCACCGCCACCACCATTCCTACGGCACATCCAAATCAATATCAAAACCCACCGACATCCAAATCGGAATCACCGCAAACATTTCGATTTCGATAAACTAAAAATCAGCCAAAAAATCAAAATCCTGATGGAGAAATCAGAAAACCTTTGGATCAAACATACACAATATATGAAAATCCAGCCGGAAAATCAAAACCCAGATGGAGTAATCTGAAAACTTTTCACTCCCAGCAACCTTCCTCACCGTCGCAGCGGGAAAACCCAAATAGAACATCAGAGGAAGAACGGAAAAGGAGGAAGGGGTAACCTTTATTACCTTCGCCGGAGCCAAACGACGGCACCGGCGCCGTAAAACGCACAGATTTGGTGCTTTTGAAGACAATGAGGAAGAGAGAGGGGGGGGAAATTGCTGGCAGCGAGTGGTATAATAGCACGCCAGGACCGTGAGGCGAGGCTGCTGCAGTGCTGCGTCTGGGTTTTGAGCGATTTTGCTCGTCGAAACCTCCGAACACCTCAATGACTCGAGACCAGAAATCACATCGGGTTGAGAACCCATCCTCCTCCGGTACTTCCACCGTGCCTAAGCGGCCTCGCCGACGGTCTGCCGTTCAACTCGACGTTCCCTCGCCGGCTTGGGCTTCTCGCCAGTTGGCTCTTCCTACCGTATTCGACGTCGACGAGTTCTTTCGAGGCAATCCAAACTGGGAATTGCCGGTTTCAATGGAGGAGGGCGGTGGGGTGGAAGAAATGAGGAAGAGTGGAGAAGAGAGAAGGGGGGGTTTTGAGGGCAAAATCGTCCTAAATCTATATAATTTCACTGCCTCGCGTGCTTGTAAGGCGCGTATATAACACTTCATTTTAAAAAATTACAAGTAGGTTATGTGCTCACTTTTGAACCACAAGAGAAATATCCGCACATAATATTAACAACAGGGGATTAAAGTAAACTTTGCCTTCTGAATATCACCTTGAACAAACTCTATGGTGAGATAAATAAGTTCAAATATAAAAGGTCAAGTTTTCGCAAGTAGTATCTCGGCCATGATTGAAGCAAATAAGATAACACCACCAAATGCCAAGGAAAATTCTCTTTGATCTTTCACTTACAATCCACTAATACGTCAGTTGAACCAAATCTTGATCTTCATTCATATGACTCCTATATTACTGCAAAGAATAAAATTGAGCAAATTAAAAAAAGCATCAATCACTCAAATTATATCTCCATTCACTGCAGTTGCTATCCGATTGATTTTCGCACGATCAATCTAAAAGGTTTCAATTGGGAGGAAATTTATGAAAGCTTGTATTTTTCTTAAGTTAACTATAGTGGTAGACCGTATACCTTATGAATGGTTCATTATTTAGCTCAATTGGGTACTTCAAGAAGCATTTCAACAGACAGTAATTTTCGTACAAAGCATGTGAAAAATAAATACAACTCCATAGCTTGGAAACTACCCGGTCCTACTTATTTTAGACACATCGTAGGATACGTTGGATTTCTAAATTGTTTTGAACTACTTTTACTTTTTATTTTAGGTAACTACATTTTTATACGAGTAGTATACAATATAGAAATATAGATAGATAGATGTGACAGTAAAATATCCGGTGAGCTCTCCTCCATGCCTTTATCCTCCATGCCCCGATTAAACTACCCTCCATATATATCTGTATCCTCCATACTCTACAAAACTCAACTATTTTGGCTCCATCTTGGCCTTCAAAAAAAATCCCAATGGTTCAACTCGTATCTCTTGCATTCTAGTATACGTGCGAAAAATCATCTAACAAGAGAAGTACATAAACCGTTCAAAAAAAAAAAAAAAGAGTGCATAAATAAAATATTACCATGCATTGTTCAAGTCACCAGTACAAAACATTATGCACGATTAATTTTATTTTCTAGTTCCAGATCTTATCTTTGAAAAATTTAAAATCAAAACATGCATGTCATTATTAATTTCTTGATACCGCACATATCCATATAACAAACAAAGTGTCTTCGAGAATAAAATAAAATAACAAAGTGTCTCACTCATTTAGTCTCCATAGAATAGCTTCAAAGCAACCTCCTCCAACACAAAGCTCACCCTAGTGGAAATAATCTAAGGTGGCTTGAACTTAATCTAGAAGCTAGGGGTTGACGGCTTAATTACGCGCGTAACGTAACGTAAGCAAACACTTCAATTTAGGGAATTGGATTAATTTCTCACTTTTTTTTTTATGATATGAGCGTTCTTCTTTTATATTCATGTGAATTTACTACATTATATTTTACTGTGTGATCCAGTGGGTGATCTCTGATCAACGAAAAGTTACTAGACGAGATCAAAGTTGTAATTTGCCAAGATAGACCGGCTTGCCATCGATAGTGGCGGTGTTGTAGTAGATTGAAGGGAAAAAATTAATCTTAGGGTTAAGTTGAAGATGATGACATTTTAGGTTCAATTTTTAAATGGGTGGGGAAAAGAAGGGGACTAGAGAGATTCTTTTTTGGGTTCAAATAAAATTACTTAGAGGGAATGAATGAAATGTTATTTGTCCTATAGGGATGATCAAAAGGAGGGAGTACTGCATCAAACACATCATCTGGTATTGGCCGGTCACCCATTTTTTAAACTACGGGGCTTGTTTGACAACGTGACATTATAAAGGCGCTCTCTCTCTCTCTCCACTTTTGACACCTAAAATGACACCCAAATTGTGTGAAACTCATTTTTTTTGGAGTTTCACGCAAATTATCTGAGCCATTCAATTTGTTTAAAACATATTTCTAAGAGTTACCATAAAAAATCAACTCATTTGAATATCGGTAAGGGCTTGATCAGTTCATTCAATCAATTCCTCACAAGTTTTTACAGGATAAAATTGAATGAGTCGATCACGCTCTTATCGATATTCAAATTAGTAGTATTTTTTTTTTTAATGAAAATCCTTAAAAACATGTTTCTTAACTTCCGTATACGTCATGTTTTGAAACCCCAACCGCAACTAATTGTACCACTGATAGTTATTTGGCCCAACTTTTATGTAATTATTAATATAACTTGTGACATGTTTGGCAATTCTTTGCTTATTCTGATTATTATTTTGCATCTTGCGTATTAAAACTTATTTTATGCAAATAAGTAAGTGAACAAAATGGACCCTTCCAATCCGTGTACGTACGTAAGTACAAGATCGAAAATCGTGCGTCGCGTTGTACAAAAAGGGAGAGCAATTTTCCTTTCTTTGATTGGTTCCTAGCTAATTTTGGAGAACTAAAGTTAACTTTTTTTATTGATTTTTCATTCAGCATTTTCTTTGTTAGCTTACATACGTTACCTTCTTGTATTCTTTCCTCTTTTCACTGAGCTCGAAAAATGAATAATGGATCAATTTTCTTTTCTTTTCTTTCTTTGAAAAACAAGACAGAACAAAACAATTACTTACCCCGAAATTTCCCTCCCACTTGCTAATTTCGCATCAGTTGTCTTTTCTATCTACAAAGTCTCAAAACATATATAGGCTTAAATTGGCCTACAAGGTTTATGGTTTTCAAAATTTACGTACTATTTTATAGGATAAGAGATCCGCACCAATATATGCGCACTACAAATGTGTTTACACTGTCGCGGCTCCATATTTCTAGCCTGTGATATTAGGTAACATGAATTTATCTCCAATGAAATCATGTTCAGGTGTATTCCCTTTGGGTGAATGCATGTATTCTGATCAGTACTTGTGGAAAAGTTAAAAAGGCATCTAGAATGCTGAAATATAAAAGACTTGGAAGTCCAATGTGAACCATCTATTTCATTTCTTTTTCTTTTCTTTTTTCCACTTATGCTCTTGTTTTTGGAGATATGAGTGATTGTCGTTAGAGAGAAGCCAGAGCATGATACCGATACCAATAGATCCTTTTTCCTCCAATTCTTTAAATTCTTAATTATGAGGGTTTACCTTATTTTAGGCTAATATTAAATATTCAATGTGAATTACCTGGATTGTTGGGTCTTTTATAATATAGAGTAAGTGTTCAAATGAAGCATGATATAAAATTACCACATGTAAAATAAAAAATAATTCTTATGGTGAACTCAATTGACCACCTAGCCTTGGCTATGGAGTTGCACGCCTATGTTCATGCACTTAGTACTAGGCCTTCCAAAAATATGTAGTGGATAAGGATGTTGTTGGTGCACCACAAGACAGTGCACCAAAACCACTAACTCACCAAGTACAGAAATGTGGTGGATAAGGGTTTCAAAGAGTCATTACAGAAATCAAAGCATTTTTGTATAATATAATTATGAAGTTTGATCAGAAATTCAGAATATTAGTAATTCAGTAATATTTCCCTGCGGTGAAGTCTGACAAATTATATGTATCTATCAAAATGTGATTAAAAAAAACCAGTCTATATCTATCAAAATTCGATAAAAAAAAACCCCTCTATCTATCAAAAGTATTTTAAGAAGAAAAGATCACGAGAGTCTACCATCTCATTGGATGACCACCCTAGTTAATTGGGGTTCCTATTAAGATTTGGACCGCAAAATTTATTTAAGGGAAATGCAACATACAAAGAAAAATAACCTTTAAAATACCCTTAAAAGATGATATCATTGCAGAAAGTCTATGGGTACAGAAAAATTGGTACAGATTTTGTACATAGATTTTTTGTGGGATCCACTATTTTTTTTTTTGAACGGCGAAAGAAGGAATTATATTAATAATTCCTTTTTTGTGGGACCCACTATTTTTTTTGTGGGACCAACTATGGGTCCCATACAAATGATCCGAGCCGTTCACTAAATGTAAAATATTTTTTCAAGGGCTCTCGCAAAAATTCAGCTCAATCTAATACTTATAGATATTCGATCCAATCGTCTAACTTTTTCATATCCTAAAATCTAAATGAAAAATTAGATGATTGGATTTAATACCTATAAGTAGCGGATTGAGCTGAATTTTTGCAGGAGCCCTTGAAAAAATATTTTACAATTAATGATCAGCTCGGATTATTTGTGTAAGACCTGTAGTGGGCCCCACGAAAATCTATGTACAAAAGCTGTACCAATTTTTCTGTACCCATAGACTTTCTCATATCATTGTGTGGGATCCACCCATTTAACCAAACTCCAAATTTTCTTTTGTTTCCCTTTGTGTTATTCTCGGGCCAGGCCCTCATTCTCTCTCTCTCCCCTCTTCGTGTAAAACATCCAAAAGGGGGGGACCATCTGTCTTTCCCTTTTCATTTTGGCGGTAGAGAGGGTTCCATGAGTTTGTTTTTGCCACTAAACAGGGCTCCAAAACAACCCTGTTGTCGTCGATCAAGAGATTTTTGTTCATCTCTTTTGAATTATTGTTAGAAACGCATCATATTCTTTGAATTAGTCATTCGTCTTGACGAGAGAGTCACAAAAGTAAAAAAACAACAACGATCAACCCTAAATAAAATGTTTTGAAAGGTAAAAATAAAAGATACTGAAAAAATAATTACTTTGCCTTGTTCTAGTTCTTCGGTGAAGATTGATTATTGGAGTATTTTCCCCTCTTGTACAACTAGAGACCACTCTAAGTTTCATATTCGTTAATGTTCATATGAAATAAAATATTCTCTTTCATTCTGGTCAAATAGGACCCACACTACACAAGGTCTCATATTTTTTTAATATGTAGTTTGAGAATTTTATTAATCTTTGAAGGCCTTCAGAAGGGATTGCATTGCTGCAATAAAGCACCGCAACTGCAACATTTGAACCCGAGGTACCCCTTGTGTTCCTAAAATTAACATCACTGATCTTCACAAATGATGCATGCGAGATAATTTGATCAATAGCAGAATTACCAAGATATTCATTTGAAGATTGTTCTTGACGAAATTTTTCATATATAATCATCAAATATGGAACCAGAAATACATAATTAGGGTTTGAACCAAAAAATCCCCAATTTTCCAAACCCTTTTCCTTCCATATGCAATGATGGAGAGGGATCGTGTGCGAGTACATATTTGCACAAATATTTGCCATCCCTACGCACAAGTCTTCCCTGTCAATCGTCATGTCACTATAGCGTTTTTCTTAGAATGCGAAAAATGTTGCAATATATAATACACAGCGTGCCAGAAAACGCTATATATTAGCCCGTATTATTAAAAGTCTTAACTTTCTATAGCGTTCATGACCCGCTATTATTAACGCTTTATATAACACTTGTATAGCGTTTATTGCCCTCTGTTGTTAACACTTTCTATAGCGTTCTTTGCCTGCTATTGTTGACAAATTTCTTACTGTTCATTACCCGCTTTATTAGCACTTTCTATAGAGTGTCTCTTGTTCAGAATGAAGGCCAAGATGATTTCGAACATTTTTATTGAAAAACTTAAACTTGTGGGGATTCACTGGTTGCTTCTTTGATGAAGCTGCTTGTTATGTGCAACTTAGAATGTGTAGGGGTTCGAATTGTCGGGACCTAGACTGCGTGTGTGGTAAGACTCCTTCCTTCCCCGCTCCTGCTGCTGGACCTGCAACAAGTCACTAGGGCTGAGATCACTCAGTGACCCTCCGACGATCAAGTTAGATATAAGGAGAGTGGTTTAGGTCTAGGGCTAGGGTAGAACGGCATACCTCTCACGGTGAGCATCCCTTCGTATTTATAGACCTAGGTTTACTTGGCCTTCAAGCCAACGCGTGATGCGTACGCTCGGGTAACCGCCTCAGGTGACGTCATACATGACGAGGGAAGCAAAACGGTTACGGAGCACATGACCTGATCCAAATGATTGCTGCTGCTACGGGATTGACGTGGGACCCATCCATCGTAACCGCCTTACTCAGACGCCATGGATAACACTGCGCCCCGAAGCGCATACCTGGGCACGATACCGAACTCAGGATCAGGGGCAAGCAGCACTCTATGGCTCAACAGCCAGTCCCGTGGAGATGCTGGCTCGGACATCCTGCCAGGTTACTGACTTGGTAACCGAGGCCACCACAGAATGGATGTTACGGTGATCGATTTCTGGCACTAGCGCTTACGTACCAAAAGCTCCGGCTTGTTTGTTTGAAAGAAGTTTTGTAGACTCTATCCTACCGAACACCCAAAATTGGTAAAATATTTTGAGAAAATTATTTTGTCCAAACAAATAGAGCCTTGATTGAAGATTCACAAAAATAGAAAAAGCAATGAATCCTTAATGCTTTGTTTAAAACTTGTGAAAAAGAGAAAAAAGAAAGTGAAAATAACTAAGAAGAAAATTATCAGAAAAATAAAAGCAAATTTTCACAGTATTTAAATATTCTATTTTGCCATTTTATATTCTCTTTTCTCTTTTAAACCAAACAAGGGAGAGAAATGTTAAACTCTCCCTTTCTTCCTCCACGTTCCAAAAAAAGAGAGAGAGTATGACTATAGTGTAATTGGATGGGCTGATTCATTGTATGCAAGTGGTCATATAGGGAGAATGAGAGATGCTACCAAGTGGACAAACTTCACTTAGGTTAAGTTCGGACAAATTTTTCGAAAGGATTTTCGGGCTAAATGCAAATTTAAGATGTTTTGAATTTTTTGAAGAAGCAAACACTTTGCCCTGAACATGGAGACAAAGAAGTTAGCCCAAACAACTAATATACCAAAAGGCCCTCACCCTAAATTGGTTCTTCTTACAAGTTTAGTCCTTAGAAACATTCTCAAAATTCAATTGTCCGGTTAATACAGTCTTCTGTTAGCTTTCGAAGAGTATGGCAGTTCGCATAACATACTTCACTAACCCAGCTCAATTTTTTGGTTTCTTCAAATAAGTTGGATTATTTCTTGTTTTGGTGAATACTATATGCTGCTAGCATTGTTGCACGATTTCTAGTCACGAAGTATGGATAAAACTAAATTAACCACCCACTCAACTAAAAACTTTTTTACATGGAATTGATTGGATGCTCGTGAGTAAAGAGTTTCACTTTAAAAAAATAGTTCATCTTATACAACACTTAGCATCTCCAACACAGTTTATAACTTCCAAAACAGTTTACTAAAGTCAAAAAAACACAAAATTGTATGATCAGAACCTTCTGAATATCAACTTGAACAAACTTTGTGGTGTGATAAATAAGTTCAAATAAAGGTCAAGTTTTCGTAGCAGTATCTCGGCCATGATTGAAGCAAATAAGATAACACCAACAAATGCCAAGGAAAATTCTCTTTGATCTCTCACTTACAACCCGCTAATACGTCAGTTGAAGCAAAACTTGATCTCCATTCATATGACTCCTACATTCCTACAAAGAATAAAATTAAGCATCTGTCGACCAAATTAAAAAAATTGTCGACCACTCAAATTATATCTCCATTCACTGTGGTTGCTATCCGATTGATTTTCACACGATCAATATAAACGCTTCAATTGGGAGGAAATATATGAAAGCTTGTATTTTTCTTATGTTCACTACTGTGGTAGACCGTATACTTTATGAATGGTTCGTTATTTAGCTCAATTGGATACATCAAGAAGCATTTCAACAAACAGTAATTTTTGTACAAAGCATGTGAAAAATAATTACAACTCCATAGCAATCAGGTGACTTTTGAGCTCGGAAACTACCCGTCCCTACTTATTTTAGACACATCGTAGGATACATTAGATTTTTGCATTGTTTTGAACTAATTTTTAAAGCTCAGAAATAATGCTCTTGAAAAGATGCCGATACAAGCAGAACAACATGAAAAATTCACCGAACTTTTGTTAAATGCGAACGAGTTATTTAGAAAACCATGAGTTATAACTTTCTGAATTGATATTGAATATTTGAGTTACACAGTTGCTACAAAAATCAAATGGTGTTACATGGATCACCTTTTTGCTCCGTTGTACTGTTCTTGTAGGGCGGATCAAAAAAGAAGAAGAAGGGAATTGTTCTTGTCGGAAATAATATCTGATAGCGATAGTAACCATAATGACCCTCAAATCCAACCACCATCATGAGCAACTGTAGATCATATGACCACAACAACATTGACAACAACTAAAAACAGCAGCCGATCAAAAAAACTTCTAAAAACAGCAGCCGATCAAAAAAACTTCTAAAAACAGCAGAATAGGTTTTAAATACTTCTAATGACTGTTTGTATTTACCATCTCAGGGGCATGTCGTGTCCCACAACCCTTGTACATTAGTGGGTGCGCCACATTAAATGCTAAATGCAAAAGGTCAAAAGCAGAGGGTGGACATAGCGTTACACAATATCATACCCATATTTCTATACAGGATTATTAAACTCATGAAATTGATCATGAAAGGGATTTTTTTTTTTTTGTTCTTCATGTCATTTTGCCAGATAGAACGGGACACATATGGCATGTTGCAGTGCCACCCTTATCCCAATTAGTATGGGGACTCATCCAAGCCATGCCCGCATTGTGCATTCTTCATGGGCTTGTGTTTGCACCCATATTCACAGCCTGTCGATGATCGTATTAATAATATAACTATTTTTTATTTCTTTTATTTGTTTATATTTTAATAAAGTGCAGGACACTTGGCATGCTCCTACACATTTGGAAGTTAAAAAAACACTTGTCATTGTCCTACGCACTTTGAAGTTGAAGGGAAGTTATTTGGACACTTGGAAGCAAATTAGAAGAATGAAGAGTAGTGGAAAGTTAGAAAGTTATTTTCTACACATTTGTTGTTTCCTATAAATAGCCTTTTTTGGCTTCATTGTAATCTCTCCAACAAATCAAAGTCTTAATTTTGTTCTTAATTTTTGTCTTACCAACCCACTTTTGGGTTATAATTAGGAGTTGGAATAGGATTAACTTAATTTTCTTACTTTCAATGAGGATCCATCCTTCTTGATTATAATTCTACCTTGGAAAAATAACAAAGTCCATCTGTTATTTTTCTTCCGCTCCACCCCATTTCACTAAACCATCAATCCACTCCGCCCAATCGATGGGTCAATTCCGTTCTTGAAGATTGACGGGTGATGGTCTTCTTTAAATTACGAGCCAATTCATCACCACCAAAAAATGGCATTTGATTCATTCGTCATTTCTCTTCCGGTGAAGTCCTGAAATATAGCATAGAACCACGGATCCGTCTTGTGGAGACATAGCCGCATTCGCCCTTATTTTTGTTGTTGGCATTGTTTCCCGAAATCTCTGTCGATTTCGATCGAGGAAAAAATTGATAAACAGCTTGCAGAGGAAACAGGGGGTAAAAGTTCAAGAAGGCCAGCAATTTGATATACGCGCAACAGTTGAGGAGTTTAAGTAAGATGTAGACATGTACATGTTTTGGAAACCACGTATGGGGATTCATGTTTCTCATGTTCGTAGGAAGCAAATTCCTGCATATGTTTTTCCGAATGGATATAAACGTTCACGACCATCGAGGCACACAAACCAGCAGGCAGAAAGAACTTCTAAAGAAGATGCTGAAGGCTGCAGGTCGCAATCTGCGGAAAAACAGCTCAAAAGGAAAAAGGATTATAAATTAGTGGATGCAAAGAAAGATATACCAGCGAAGCGGGTTTCTATTAGCCCACAGAGGGTAGGGTCCTTTTCTCCAGCAAGTGTTATAAGTACATCTGGCGGAACATCTCAGGCCAGATGCTCTGTAGAGGTTAAATTAGAGCCTTCACCAAAGATCGAGATGGATTATAATGAGGCTGGATGTACTAGGAGAGTAGGAGGGTTTTGAATCTGGAAGAGGGTCCTGTTGATGTTGTGGGAGAGCCAATGAACCCATGTAAGTGTTGGAAAAAGTTGCTTACTATTTGTGATGAAATCTAATAATATGAGTGCAATAAAATCGGAACTCAAAACCTAAAAATTGATGATCAAGGCGAGTGTTTGTGTGTGACACTCTATACTTAAGACAGATTTCACCCCGCTACGGTGCTCACAGTTTGCATTGAACGTCTGTCTCCTAACACTAATTGATCGAAATCCCTCCTAAGCAGCACTTCAATTGGAGGGCCTAACGAACCATCTTGTATTTGTAACTCTCTCATATGAATGAAATTGAATGAATGAAAAATCAACTCAAAAAAATGAATGAGGGAAATAATATTTATAGGTCAACTCGCAACTCAACGAAAAGCCACTAAAGAAAGAGGCACATCTGTTCGTGAAGGACGCGTCCGTCCACGGTGAACAAGTACCAATGAAAAGATGCAACTCCAAAATAAATCAATTTTCATTCACACTAAAAATAAAATATTATATCATATAATATTTTCCAACAATCCCCCACATGAATGAAATTGACTTGATAACCAATGCAAAACAATGCAAACAACAGAAAGAGTACAAGTGGAAATTTCCTGCATAGGATAGGTAGCTTTTGGCTTTGAACCTTCCCTTGTGAAAGACTATTGGATTTACTTGCTAACCAATGGACGTGATGACTTAAACTATTCAGCGTTTTGTGTAAACCAAGGCAATAGAATTCACACAAAATCTTTCCGAACACAATTGGTCCTTACGGTTGTGCCCATTTTAGCCCTGGAACACCGACTGGTTTCAGAAAGTGCTTTAGAGAATTCAGCCTTAGAAAATTCTTACAGAAGCAGCCCTGTCACATTCACACAGGGTGATCTCTTATTAAGGGTAGCTTGCTATACCCCACTTGGATTTATCAAGGTATAAGAATCATTAAAAGTTAAACTTAACCTAAAACGCTGCAGGCATTATTGTTTCACCATAGGAATGAGTTGGAGAGATTTCTCCTTAGTGATACTCCTAAGTCTCATACAACTCGGTTGTTTCGTTGAACCTAGATCTTGGAATCTCCAGTCAGCTAGATTGGGTTGCCATTATAGAGACTTTTAATTAATAAGGCTTTAATCTCATTTCCCTTGATGATCATTTGTTCTCTAGTCAAAAATCAACTCGACGGATCCGTTATAAATTCTTTTGACGTTTCATTCTTTAGTGAGAACAAATGTTTAACGGTACCATGTCTGCAATATCAAGACCTACCGTTACACGTGGACTTCTATGCCTTTTTCAACTGCTGATGGCCCTCAGATTATAACTCCTGACATAGAATTGGACCCCGTTGGAACATCCTCTAAGAGATGGCACAACCATCCGCTTATTAGCGTCTTTGTCTAATACTCTTTATCAGACTCCATCGTAGACCTTGCTATACACGCATAAGGATTTCCAAATCATTATTGCACTCCAATTGTATAATTAAATCCACCTTTGGATTCTAAAACTTTAAATTGGATACTCATATCACCATACATTATTCTTTAAGTATAGTTGAACATCTCACATAGGGCAACACGTAAATATTGTGGAAATTATAAATATTGTTACCCCCACAATTCTAAAATTAATTCAGAATTCAACAAAATAATTTCCGTAGTTTATGACATGACACAAACAACATTTAAACTTCTCTTCATCTCTCATGTTCCTGTTTACATCCTGAAAAATGCCACCCAATGAAAAAATTCCACGTGGCCCCGAACGGTACGGCGGTTGTATGGAGCCTGTCCCGGTCGAGTACCAATTACAGAGGATTACGGAAATTAAGGGAGGCATTGTTTTTATGGCAAACGGTGTCGTTTTAAAGTGAACCGGTGTCGTTTGAGTAGTAATTAAACGCTGGTTTGGGAGATTATTGGATCTAATCGTTGATTTAGACTTTGCGATCATCGAACGGTGCCTTCACTGCCCTGTTTTATAACTGAAATTAAATTCAATTACAGGGAATCATTTTGGAAGCAGACGTGTTGCATTAATTCTCGTTGCTTGAAAATAGGAACCACGATCCAGGAAGTGGCCATTAACACCATGATCGAAGCAAGCAGGGGAAGAAGGAATTCTGGAAATATCAAGGTAACCGTTCGAGAGCCCTCTCAACCGTTTTATGTGGCCAACGTGGGTATCAATCGAAGACGTGGAGATCGAAGGCAGGGCCAATGTCTATAAATAAAGAAGTAAAGTGAAGAGAGAAGCCCCCACAAAAAATTCATATCATCTGACAACTCATACAAAATGATTGCTCAGAGATCTATCTTAGATTAGTTTAGTTTAAAGTAGGATCTTTTTGTAAGTTGAAGGCTTATTTGCATGTAAGATTGCTTTCGATTAAATTCAAGTTTTCTTATTTTCTTGTAAGTTCTTTTCTTACCAAAGAATAGTCGTTTGTAAGTCCACTTTTGATTAAATTCAGTGTGCTTATTTTACTGTATTGTTCTTAGAAGAGTCTTAAGAGTGTTTGTATACAAGCTTACCTTTGATTAAATTCAGGTTTGTTTGTGTTCAATCATCTTTTCTGATTCGAAGCGCGTCAATCTTTTATTTGGTTGATACCTTAAGGAAAAATCCTTTTAGTTGAGGTAATCGAACGGATAACACAATTGCCTGATTGAGATTAGTTGTTTCAAATCAATTTGAAAAGAGTAATTTCATCTGTGAAGTTATTTCTTTTCTGGCACGCCCGCACACAATCATTTGCCATTTGATTGAGCTAATTCAGCCCAAACAATTTTTGGCACGCCCGGTGGGACACAAAGGTGTCAAAATGCCAAGGCTTCGAAAGCAAATAGGAACACCCATTGGTGATCTAGCGCCAGAAGAACAAGCTGTGCCAGAACAGGCACCAGAACTAGGAACGCCTACAAATCCTGTTTTTCCTCAATTGGCTTCAGAACTCGAAGAGCCTCTTTATGAAGAGCCCTCTTACGAGGCACCTCCTGAGGAAGTACCTCCAACCTTCCAGAGAGGACAAGCCAGTGGCAAAGACCACGATAGAGAGGAAGTGTTTAGAGAAATGATGGTAGCTTTTCGAGAGATGGCTCAAACTCAAAGAGCCATGATCAAGAGCATGAGAAGTAGGTTGCCTAACTTAGAGGCAGCAGGAAATAGCCCAGGGGATAATGGGCAAAACCATCAAGCCAATTCGAACACTCACCAAAGTTCCTTCGAAGGAAGGCTTGGAGAGGATGTTGGTAGAAGTAGAATGAAATCTAGAACAGGTAAGGAAAAGATGTATCCAGATGAAATACCACAATCTTGGTATGAGCCTGTGAGACCTCCAGAACCTGTCCTAGAGATTCCAAGGCAACCTCGTGGTGTTCACATAGGGGTTCGACGGAACACTAGAGAAAGACAGAGTATGAATCCTCTCTTCAAACCCACATTTGGGGGATGGGAGGATGACTCAGAACCAGAATTGGTTCATAAGCCCGAGAGAAGGGGTGAAAACCCGCAACACCCTCGGCAAAAAGTCCCAACCACCAAGAATCCTCTCAAGACAGCTTATGGAACCCATAGGTCTGTTCGAACTAATGAAGCATTTGATGAAATGCAACCTACATCGTATGGGAGGATTCCTAGAGAGAAACAAGGGGATTTAGACACGACAAGGGGAGTTTATGAGGAAGGTTTCATAGGACCAGAGCCTCCTGTTGAAAATCAGGAGCAAAACTTCCTAATAGGCAATCCAATACTACGAGACCAAGTCATGGGTCTCATCCAAGAAGTTTGTGGACCTCAAACTCGGGGGGTACAATCTCAAATTTATCGAAAACCATATCCAGAATGGATAGACACGACCTTCCAAATCCCTAGAGAGTTTAAAATCCCAGATTTTACCTTGTTCTATGGGGATGGGAGACAGTCCTCTATAGAGCACATTGCAAGGTTTTCTGCCCAGTGTAAGAATTTGGCTCAAAATGGCTTCATGAAGTTGAAGCTATTCCCAAATTCTTTGTCTGGGCCAGCTTTTGCATGGTATACTAATCTGCCGCCAGAATCAATAACTGATTGGTTTCAGATGGAAGAGGCATTCCATGCACAGTTCTTCAATGCTGAGCCTGAAGTCTCTATGGCAGACTTAGCAAGGCTGAAGCAGAAACCAGATGAGAAAGTAGTGGATTTCATATCTAGGTTCAAAAGAGCGAAAACCAAATGCAAACTTCGCCTGCCAGAGGCAGAGTTTGTAAGATTAGCACAAGATGGTTTAGAAAGAGAGCTTCGAAAGAGGTTTGATTCTACAGAGTTTAGAGACTTTGCAGATCTAACCTATAAAGTGGCTAGATATGAATCACTGCTAGAAGAGGATATGGATAGACATAATTCCTCTTACCCTACGTATTATAGGGACCCCAATTATGAGATAGATGCTGCAGAAATTATAGAGCATGACCCTTGTGTTTGCGAGCCTTTGATTCAAAAAAATGTATCTCTAGGACAGAAATTCAAACAAAAGGAGGTTACTAAAGTATACTCTTTTGACATATCAAAGGCTGATGAGATTTTTGATTTCCTGTTAAGAAAGAAAATCATCAAGCTGCCTTCGAATGTGAAACTTCCCACAGCAGAGGAAAAGAATGGGAAGACTTATTGCAAATGGCATGACTCTTGGTCCCATTCAACTAAGTCTTGTAATGTTTTTCGTGACAGGATTCAAGAACAAATCAAGAAGGGAAGGATCAAATTTCCAGAAAAGACTATGGGAATTGATACAACGCCTTTTCCAAAGGTAGAAGAAGTCAACACCAATGTGCCTTCCTCACTGGCTCGAACTGTCAAGAAGTATTGGCAGGATAAAGAGGCACCAGTGAACATGAACACTGTTCAATATGGAAGAGGCAGGCCACATGGTTGCTATCCTCGAGGCATGGGAATGAGGCCAACTCCCTATAAACGAACCAGTGATGGGTTGGTTTCACAGAGGTTCTCAGGTAATAATCATTTGCCCATGTTGGAAGCTTCATTTTTGGAATGCCTGTGTGTAGGTTGTAGGGCCAACTATCTGGTTTTTAAGGACTTGGATAGGAAGGGCGTGAGTTTCTTCCCTAAGGAGATGGGAATGAAGAGATTGGCCCCAGTGCAAGCAAGGCTAAGTGACAGTAAGCCTTGGTTGGCACCAAAGAGGGATGTGCCCACTAGCCCTGTCCCGGCCATCCACAGAAGGGAATTGCCACCTTCGAAGAAGGCCAACATTGGTCAGACAGCTGAGGAGCTAAGAGAGGCCAAGCAAGAAGATTTCACTCTGGTGAAAGGGGTTCCTGATTGGTTTCTCAAGCAAGTCAAGCCTGATTTGTTCCAAGGGTACAAAGGCTCCAACAGGAATGAGAATAGAACTTTCAAGCCACCAGTCTCGAACTCTGGAAACTGGGTGTTGATCAGGGATCCTAAGTCCCAAATACCCCAGATGGTTCCATTGCTTTCAAGAACTCAGAAGAGGAAGCTCCAGAGAAAATACACACTTTTCCAATCAGGAGAATTCTCAACGGGGGAAGAATCAGGCAGGGGAGCAAGGCTTAATCCACGGTTTGACAGGGTTAAGAGAGACCCAGAAGAGTTTCGAGCCCAGTGTCATGAGAGGGAGACTTTGAAGAAAGTAGCCTCTGCCATGCTCGAAGAAGATCTTGATCCACCTTCTCCCAATTCATTGGCTAGTTACCAGTCCGGGTTACTCGAAGCCATGTTGGTAGAACAAGAAGGAATCGAAGGGAGCTCCTCACCCATGGAGCTATCAACACAAGAGGTTAAGAGCAAGGAACTTAAGGAAACTGAGGCACCTAAACCCGCCAAAGAAAAGGCAACAATCCAATTCGGGGGGCAGCCAGAAGTGCAGGTGAATATGGTGTATCCATGCTCTATGGATTTCTTCAAGAATGGCCAGACAATGAAAGGCCAAAGAGATGCTTGGTCGAACTTGGATAAGCCAATCGACTTCGAAGGGACGATGAGTGATGAAGAATTGAACATCATATGCAACAACTGCGACTTGGAAGAGGTGGCTCAGATTGAGATGGACGAGAACCTGGTATGTGAAATAGAGCAGAGTCAAGAGAGTTTGGAGGTAAGCTCAAAAGAAAGTGCTTGTTTCGTCCCGGAGTCCATGTCTGACGTCGAATATCCCTTGGTAATAGATTTAAATTATGTGAAAATTTCATATCCATTTAAATTACCTACTAATGCAATGAGACAACATTTACGCCCACTATATATTACTGCATATTTCGATGGAGTCCCACTTAACAGAATCCTAGTGGACAATGGAGCTGCAGTGAACATTTTGCCTTTCCAAACCTTGAAAAAGCTAGGAAAAGGAAAAGCAAAATTGATCCCAACTAGCACATCCATTGCAGGATTTACTGGGGAAAGTCAACATGCCAGGGGAATCATCTCTATTAGATTGGCAGTAGGAGGCATAGAGACTGATACTGCCTTCTTTGTAGTTGACACATATGCTAAATATAATGCTTTATTGGGAAGAGACTGGATTCACGTTAATGGATGTATCCCTTCTTCCATGCATCAGGAATTAATGATTGTTAAATATGATAAAGGCAAAGAAGTGGGTGTTGAGGGAGTCAAAGCTGATCCACATCCATTTAGTGCCACAGCAAATTTTGCTGAAGCTGAAATGTACAAATCAGATGTAGTTCCTTTGAGTGAATTACTGCAAGCAGCCACTTACCCAACCAACGAGATGGAACTGGGAGAATTGGCAGAGCTGAAATCAAAGCTGAAGCAAACTGTTGATTATGAATCAGACACCCCAAAAGATGATGCTGCTTGGATGTAAGTCCAAGGAAGAGGTGGAAGAAGAGGCCAACTCTTTGGCTTTGGTGAGGTATGTTGCTTTGGGGATCGAGCAGAAGATTCAAGAAGACAATATATGGGAAGATGTTATGCACGATGGTAAGCCTCATGAGGAGGAAATCCAGAGTGTTTCTCCAGGGCAGGTTGAAGCTCAAGACCTTCTGGAGGAAGTAAAATTAGGGGATGAGCAAAACCCCAATCCAGTGTTCATTAATAAACAGCTTGAACCAGAGGTGAAAGCTGAGTTGATAGCACTATTAAAAGCAAACAAGGATTGCTTTGCATGGAGTTACAAGGAACTGCCTGGGTTGGACAGGGAATTGGTGGAGCATAGGTTGCCTATCAAGCCACAATTCAAACCTGTAAAGCAGCCAACCAGGAAGATGAGTCCAGAGACCATAGCGGGAGTTAAAAAGGAGATGCAGAGGCTTCTAGATGCAGGATTTATTAGAACAGCCAGGTATGTCGAATGGCTATCCAATGTGGTTCCAGTCCCTAAAAAGAATGGGACTATCAGGATCTGTGTTGACTTTCGAAACCTAAATACTGCAACTCCTAAAGATGAATATCCAATGCCTAATGTGGATACACTTGTGGATGGTTCAGCTGGACACAAGATATTATCCATATTGGATGGGCATTCGGGGTATAATCAAATTTGTATTGCAAAGGAAGATGTGCATAAAACAGCATTATCAGTTGAAATTGAATCCAGAAAAGTGTTCTTTTGGAGTGTCAGCTGGAAAATTTCTAGGGTATTTAGTCCACAACAGAGGAATACAAGTTGACAAGAACAAAGCAAAGGCTATTATTGAAGCCAAACCACCTTCTACAAAGAAGGAGTTGCAAAGGTTTCTTGGTCAATTAAATTTCCTTCGAAGTTTATATCTAACACTGCAGGGAAAACTAAAATCTTCTCGTCTTTGTTGAAATTGAAGGAAGGGGAAGAATTCAAGTGGTCCAGAGAGCATGATGAGGCCTTCGAAGCCATCAAGGGCTATCTAGCCAGTCCTCCTGTTTTGGCACCTCCCATTAAAGGAAAGCCAGTGAAGTTGTACTTAGCTACAACACACGACTCAATAGGAGTACTGTTGGCTCAAGACAATGAGGATGGCAAGGAAAGAGCAGTTTATTATCTTAGTAGGTTCCTAAACTCCTGTGAATGCAAGTATGCTGCAGTAGAGAAATTGTGTTTAGCTTTGTTTTATGCTTCCAAGAAACTCAGGCATTATATGTTGCCTAGAGTAACTTATGTTATTTCTCAAACTGATGTAATTAAGCACATGCTTTCTAAGCCAGTGCTTAGTGGGAAGATTGGGAAATGGATAGTATCTTTAATTGAGTTTTGTCTTGAATATGTACCGCAAAAATCAGTAAAAGGCCAGGCATTGGCCAACTTTCTAGCTGATCATCCAAATGAGCTTGAGACACCAAGAGCGTTGGAAGCCACTGTGGTTGAGATCAAGCCATGGAAATTATGGTTCGATGGGTCAAGAACAGCTCAAATGGCTGGAGTAGGCATAGTTATTGAATCTCCCCAAGGGTTGAAAACCAAATATGGTTTCGACTGAATGAGGGACAATGTTCCAATAATCAGGCAGAGTATGAAGCGTTGATCATAGGATTAGAAATTTTGCTTAACTTAAAGGTAAGTGTTGCTGAAATCTTTGGAGATTCTCAGTTAGTGGTGAATCAGTTAAATGGACAGTTTAAATGCACTAGTCCAGCGTTGATAATTTATTATCAACAGGCCAAGAGGTTGATAGATCAGTTCTATATGCTCACTTTAACTTATGTTCCCAGATTCTTTAATGAAGAAGCTGATGAAATAGCCCAAAGGGCATCTGGTTTCAGAGTTCTAGCAGAAGAAGAAAAGGAATTTTGTCAGTTAACTTTGAGAAAATCTCTGCCCATGTTACAAAGTAGAATAACTGGTTTCGAAGTATTGGAAATTAATGCACCCACTAGTCAAAATTTTGATTGGAGGCAAGCATTGATTGAATATTTAACCAAACCAGACAGTGTTGCAGACAAGGCAACCAAATTGAAAGCAATAAACTACATAATGTACAACAATGAGCTATTCAAGAGAGGGATGGACGGCCTTCTGTTGAAATGCTTAAATAAGGTAAGTGCTTTTAAGGTAATGGCTGAAGTGCATGAAGGGATTTGTGGAGCACATCAAGCTGGCATAAAAATGAGATGGTTGATAAGGAGGTATGGTTATTATTGGCCTACCATCCTTAAAGATTGTATAGATTATGCAAAAGGGTGTCAAGCCTGTCAAAAAACAGGTCCACTCAAGCGTTTGCCAGTCACAAATTTACAATATGTGATAAAACCATGGCCTTTCAGGGGTTGGGCCATGGACATGATTGGGATGATTTATCCTCTTTCATTGGAAAAGCATAAGTTTATCTTAGTGGCTACTGATTATTTCACAAAATGGGTGGAAGCACAAGTTTATCAGGAGGTAAAGCAAACCCATGTTATTGATTTCATAAAAGGAATCATATACAGGTTTGGAAGCCCTCAAACGATAACAGTGGATAATGGTTCCATATTCGAAGGGAAGCTGGTAAAGAACTTTGCTAGTAATCATGGAATTTCATTAATATATACCAGCACTTATTATGCTCAGTCAAATGGTCAAGCAGAATCAACCAACAAGATTATCAAGAGGGGGATTCAAAGAATGGTGGATCAGAACCCAGAGGTTTGGCATGAGTTGTTACTTGACACTTTGTGGGCATATAGAAATACAAAGAGGACTAGCACGGGTACTACTCCATTTGCCTTAACTTATGGACATGATGTTGTGTTGCCTATGGAGATTACTGTAAGATCTCAAAGAGTAGCATGTCAAAATAATTTGGATACGGGGTCTTATCATCAAGCCATGCACATGGAGTTAGAAGACATTGATGAAGCCAGAATAAAGGCTTTAAATCAAATCATGTTGCAAAAGGCAAGAGTAGCAAGGAGTTATAATAAAAGAGTCGCCCTTCGAAGCTTTGATGAAGGAGACCTTGTATGGAAGGTTATCCTTCCTATCAGGGATAGGAGGGTAAAAAGGGATGGATTAGGAAAATGGGCGCCAACATGGGAAGGGCCTTTTCAAATCCATAGAGTGTTGAGAGGAGGAGCCTATCATTTGAGAAATCTGGATGGTTATGTTCATCGAAGGAAAATTAATGGAAGGCATCTCAAAGCCTATATTCCATCTATATGGGAATCCTTTCATAAAAGATAAGCTTTCGAAAGAAGGTTTCTGAGGTTTTCGATGGGATTTAGTTGTTTTCTAAGCTAAAACCAAAGCGAATCCCGAGTTCGAAGCATTGGTTGTATAGCGGTGTGATTTCAATTGGTTTCAACAGTCAGGAGTTCTTTTTTTTTCTTATACGATTACGTCTTAATCAAGATGTCATGTTAGCATTCGAAGCCATGAAAGAGTCAAGCACTATCAACCAAATTTCCATTTTATTTATGAAACAACAAAATAAAAGAAAACCCAAATGGGTTGAAACAGACCCAAGTGGATCTGAGCAAAATAAAACACAAACAGATCCAAGTGGATCTGAACAAAAGGAAAAACCCCTCCGGCCTAAAAAGCAAAATGAAGATCATATTTGATCCTCACAGTCCCAAAGGAGAATCTTTAAGAAGATCCTCTCTCCGGGGGACTTTTTGCTTCGTGAGCCGAAAGGACGGATGAGAGATCATCCCAGGTCCTAGCCAAGCAGAGACGTGAAGCTGTCTCCACGCACACCAGCTGGCTTCGAAGCTGTTCGACCTCGCTTCGAAGGGCCTGGAGCTCTGTTTGTATCTCTCTCTTGAGCTCCATAAGCATGTGGGCCAGTTTGGTCATCTCAGTTGCGAGGTCGACGGAAGGCGTGGGTTGATCAGTATCCATGATTGGATATGTAGAGTAGGAGAGAGTGAAAGGGAGAATACTCCGTCCTGTTAACGCATGGGTTTATTTATACTTAAACGAGTACAGGAAGTCCACTTCAGTGATTATGCGTATTGATGAGTGGAAATACGTAAGGCTCAGAAGACGAAAGGTTTGAGAGCGTTTGGACGGCATGCCTTCTGATAATTAATGAAGGGCAACTCACAAGGAGACGGCTGGAATGCCTCGGGAAATAAATGAGTTGGATAAATTAATTTAGACCGCGTGTGGTTAGTTTTCGAAGAGCTAGCGTGTTTCAGCGTTGTCAACATTGTTTATTATTTATTCGAGAGCTTCGAAGCAAAAGCCCAGTCAGGAGTAAATAATACAAAAGTGCTTGTGAGGAAATTTTTTGTTTCTGTGATTTTCTTCATGCTTGCTACGTCCATGTTAGTATTTAGCATCAGAAGCAGAGTGAAAGCGGTAACGAAAGGCTAAACTACCAGTTCGTTGGTCAAAGCCAGCTGGAAACATAAATATGAATAAGCAGTTTTCATTTCATCAACTCGGAAGGTTACAAGTGGATTACATTGAGAAACCTATCTAAGGATCCATTACATTTGAATAAAGGATTACATTGAGAAACCTATCTAGGGTCTATTAGTATCTCGAAGCTGGGTCCCTAGGGATCAAAGCTGAGTCTCTAGGGGTAATCCAACTGAGATACAAAGACTAGGACCAAGCTTCATTGAGACTTGATCCAAGTTCCCTACCAGTTATTGGTAGGGATATAGAGCTCCTAGCACCACAGTAGGAAGCTCATAGCTCCATAGGTAGGTAGGTAGGCTTCGAAGACCATTATTGGTTAGATTCTTTGGTCTTCGAAGCGACCGCTGGATACAGCCACATCGTGAGCACTGATGTGGCTATACCCAGAGGCCTTAGGGTTTAAGGGAAATCTCGTGAGAAATGATGTGGCTATGTTTGGAAGCTTTTCTTCAGAAACAGGGGAGGAGGCTTCATGGTGGGTTTCTTAGAAGCCCTAACTGAGAAGCGTGGTTTGGAAGTTGCTGAAAGGAGAGAAGGCGGAGGAAGAAGATGCTGGGTAAGTTTTCTTTTTCCCAAGACCTTTATTTATACTAGTGAGCTTGGGAATATTCATTTATGGCACTTAAAGATACGGTAGGTGAAGCGTTGGCACAGTAGTTTTTCTGAGTAATGGAAGGTGGAAAGCAGGGTTTGAGTTAATTGTGGATGTACTTGCCCAAAAGAATCGAATATTCAATGAAAGAATAAAGTACAAACTGTGTAAAGTTACAGAAAAGGACTAGTTACATTACAAATGCTAGTTAGTAGTCCTCGAAGAGAACTAAAGTTAGTATCCAAAAGGGACGTATGAGCTGCTCTTCTCCTCTGTTCCTCTCGAAGGGAAGGAATAAGTCGTGGGAGAATTGACTCATCCCTTAGTGCTTCACTCTCAAGTTCTGGGAAGCCCCTAGAAACTTCAGCTCTCTCTTCCCTAACTTTCTCCATCTCTTCTTGTAACCGTTGCATTTTCTTGTCAAGCTCTGAAAGTTTATCTCTTCGAGCCTGATATAAAGATAGACGAGAGGCGGCCTCGAGTGCTTTGGCTTCTAACTTGTTGGCCTTTTCGAAGGTCAATCCAATGCTCTCGGACAAGAAACGATTGTGAGCAATCAATTCACTGAACTGCTTGAGTTGCTCTTGGAGAGTGGAATTGATTGACATGGGAAGGCCTTGGGAGAGAAGTAAAGCTTGATGGCACACCTCAAAATGATAGGCTAAACCATGTTCGATCAGAGTAGGAAGTCCTAGTTGATTTAGAGTCTTCAGAAGACTCTTTAATATCAGAACCTCTTCCTTCGAAAGAACATGTTTAATCCTAAAGGAGGGCAAGAGAAGAGGTGTGGACGGGCTCAAGAGTTGCTGGAGGCTTTCCAAGGGATTTGAAGAGATAAGAGGAGTTGGAGTAGCTATTTTATTACAAAATTCTTCCAATTGACTTTTAAAGAAGGATATGTCAAAAACCACTAAGGGCAAGTCAATTGGAGAAGAGGAAGATGTGGGATGGTCTTCAGGAGGAAGAGCCATACCTATTACCTGCATAAGGTTTATAAGTTAAAGTTAAGTGAAAAAAAAACAGGAATTGAAAGGTATTACTGATAGTCAAGAGTACCTGATTAGAGGAAGAGGTTGAACTGGAGCCTTGATCCTCAACACTTCTAGGAGTATGGCTCTTCGAAGTCAAAGTAAGGTTCATCCTTAGAGGTCCCTCCCCTGAAACCGATGAGGGAGTGAGGGGGAAGTCTCTCTGAAGGAGGGGAAGTGGCCCCAGAGTCTTCGAAGGAGCCAAACCAGCTATAACCTGTGCAAAGGTTGGCTCAGTAAGGAATGACAGCAAAGTATGCATGTCAATATCCTTTGCAGCAGAGTCTTTCTGTACAGAAAGAGCTTGAGCAGGGGATGGCTGCAAAGGACAAAGGAAAGTTAGAGTGAATCCTTTCACAATTCAAAAGGTGAGTGTTCAGAAGATACCTTTTGTGGGACATCTTCTGACGTTTGGCTTAAGGGCTCTATCACTTCTTGTGGAAGGTAGGGAGCAGGAGTTAGCTCCAATGCCTCAACAGGAGGTGCAGCTTGAGCCTACAAAGAAGTTGACAGTGAATCACGAGCACAAGAGACACATGAGAATGTGTGCAGTGTAAATTGACTTACCTCTTCTGGGGAGGAAGGTCTTTTTGGAGAAACAGGCCTCTTGGGAGGAGTTGTTTTCCTCACGTGGGGGAGGGTCTCCTTCGCTTGTCTTGTTTCACCTGGTTCGAACTCAAGAGTCAGAATCACAGCAAAGTCCTCTTATTCCTAAGGGAATATTGAATCATAAATGAGAAAGGAATTTACTCCTGGAGGCCAGTATCTCTGTATCACTCTCTGTTTCTTCATCACTGGAAGAAACCTGAGGGCCACGCTTCCTGGTGGTCCTTGTCCTCTTCGAAGCTGAAAGGAAGGGGATAAGAAGGTGACTCGGATAGATAATATGGCAGCTTAAAGAGTAATTGGAAGGAAGGAAACCAACCTGGAGGTGCAGCTGAGGGCTCAAGATAGTGCTTGGTGGGAATTACTTCTTTGGGCGGAGAAGTAATTTTTCTTCTCTTCGAAGCACTTTCTGAAGAAGAGGGGGCTCCTGCAGTATTGAATGTAATTAGGTTTGGTTTCGGCAGAAAAGAAGATGTGTTCAGGGACACTTACCTCTTTTTTGTGTTACCCTCGTAGATTGCCTTCTTGGTAGGGAGGGAGTGATCATTGCAATTGGAGAGGCTTCGATTGAAGTCAGTTTTTGTTCAACTTCACCTCCAGCAATGTCTTCGATCCCTCCAGCCAGGCCAAATGCGTTGTCAGAGGAAAAGGAGGACGAGTCATTTTTTCCTCCATGACCAAACTCAGACTTCTCAAACCCAATGTGGGCTAGAAACTGTTTGTAGGGTTTAACCCCTGAGAGGAAAGAGCAGTTGGAGTGCCACCAGTCGTCAAATGCAGGGGTGGTGCGCACTTCAGGTTCCCTGAAGTCCTGAGTAACTGTCCTCCTCAATGCATTTCGGGCTTGAGCAAACCCTGTCAGGAAATGCTCGACCGAGATGGGTGATCGTTCAGACATACAAATGTTGGCAAAGCCACAGCAAGGGGAAGGTATGCCTTGAACAAAGTCCAGCTGTCTAGCAAATTGTGCAGGGCAGTATACCTCTGCATGTGCTATGGACTTGAGGCTGTTCGACGAGGAAATAAAGATCTCTCTGCTCGTCAGAATGTTGCTCCATGCTTGGAGAGCTAGAGAGGATCTTCCTTGTCTATCCGCCAGAATGTCGAACAACCATGCTGGCCCAACAAGAGTGGGGAAGGGATTGGGCCACTCTCTGTCTGAGGCGAGACCAGCAAAGAAGCAGAGGTAGTACACCAAGGTCTGTGTTGTGCTGTCCTCTGGGTGGACGTAGTTGTCACCATGAACATTTGGCGCTTCGACAAGGCCAGCAAGGGATGTGGGTGCTTTGAAGGGACCCAACTCAGGAAAGTAAGCATGAAGCCATAATTGAATGAACCATTGGGGGCCTCCCTGTGAGTGGTTCAAACCCTTCTGATAGAAGTCATACCCGGCCTTGTAGACGTGGCCAAGGAAGAAGGAGGCGAAGTCGAACTCTTCACCTCTAGCAAGTGCCAGTGCCACCGGAACGAATTCATTCATCACTCTTTTTCCAGAATGGCAGAAGATGTGCTTGCAGAGGGTGTAGAGAATGTAGGCAAAGAATTCTGTTTCAGTCACTTCGCCTACCAATTTCTTTTCCCTTTGGTAGAATTGGGAAAAGGCCCCGTTTGTGGCGGTCAGACGAGTAAAGCCCTCAGGGGGAAGGTATTCCTTGGTAGGGTCAAATTGGGGGCCATACGGAATAAGCCCCAGCATTTGGGTAACATCCAGAACTGTGGGTGCCATCATGCCACAGTTAAAGCGAAAGAAGTTGAAGGATGGGTCCCAATAGGCCAAAGCGGCCTGAATCAGATAAGGATTTTGTGGGACCCCCCTTCGAAGGAGGGTAATAATTCTTTTCAAACCCACCTTCTCTAAATCATCCGACTTCGCAGCCAGCATACGAGTGGTCCATATCTTCCAATCCTTGTCCAATGTGGGCCAGCAGGGGAAGGATTTCTTTGGAAAATTTTGCCAATCGAGGCTCGAACAAGCCCGAATTTCGGCATCCCCCAGTCGAGGATAATAAAGAGAAAGCCTAGCAGGGATTTCTCCTATGAGTTGAGGGCCCAAGATGTAAGTACCTTCTTCGCTAGGGTTTGGAATGAAGACCTTGGCGTCGAGGTAGGGCTCTCCGGTCGGTCCCGGTGTTTTTCCTGACACGAACCGCCTCAATGCCAAAGAGGGAGTAGGATGTTCTAAGGCGGTTGGATCGCTAGAAGAAGCCATTGATTCGATTTGGTTTTAGCGTTGTTGGAGAGAAAGAGAGTTCTGTTCTTGAGGGATTTCGAGTTTGAAAAGCTTGAATGCGTAGAATGCAAGGGGTGGTTTTGAATTAATTCCGCTTTTATACTCCTGCAAGTGGGCCAGGCCTATAGTAGGCCCATACCCTGGGGTCCGCTGGGTTTGGTTTTTTCTCTTTTAATAGAGTTATTATTGTTAGAATTTCTATTGTAATAGTAAGTCCAAGTCCAGCGTATTGATAAAAAATGAGAATTTCATTAAACAAAAACTGCTACTGGATTACGAAATTAAAATTTGCATATTTACACAAAAAGAGCAAAACAAGGGAAATCCTAGTTTCTATGAAAAGAAGTACAAATTAGGCCTTCGAAGGGCCTGGGTGCTGAGAAGTTGCTTTTTTATTCTCGAAGTAATGAGGAAAGGACCAAGTAACAAGGCTGTGGAACTTGTTCCATGCAAATTGGAGGAATTTCAGCTCCATTTTCCTCATGTATTCTTTGGAGTCTGACTCCAATTTCTTCTCCAGCAGAGGCCTAAAGCGGAGCACCAGTGCTTTGGCCTTCCTTCGAAGCTTAGCCTCTTTTGTGGGACGCTTCACTTGTCGTCTTTTGAAGTGCCTTCGAAGCTTTTTGTCTGCATGACCAGGCACCACCTTGAAGGACTCAGCGGTGAAGTTCTCAATCTGGTCATGCAACTTCTCAATCCTTTCTTTGGTAATGGCATAATCTTGAAGGATTTGATCGAAGCAATACGCAGCAGTATTGGCTTCGAGCCATGACCTGATCACTGGTAAGAAATCCAGGAAACAGTGGATTTGATAAGAAACCGCGGAGGGAATGGAACATAGTACCAATGTTTCACAAGCCCATTTGAAATTGGTAAGTGGGACTTGTTCTTCCAGGATGTGGATATCCAGGAATGAGAAGGCCGCAAGGAGCTGCAAAGCTTTGCTCTTGTCAGTAGGATAGATGGAATAACCGTATTGCCATTGGAAATGAGGAGTGTTGATGGCAAGGTTATTCACCTCAGTGAACCAGTCGGGTTCTTCAGGAAGAGGAACCAACTTATTGGTCTCTTCGAAATCAGCTGGGAAGTGTGGGGTTTGCACCTCTGTGAGCCAAAGGGTTTTTTGGGCTTGGGCCATGCGTTTGAAGTCGCAACAGGGGGCAGGCCCAAGATAGTTTTCCTCTTGTTTGAGGAAAGGAGAAAATTTGAGGGACGAATAGATTGATTCGAGCATGCCCATGTGAACGGTGTCGTTACCGCTCAATGGCAGGAAGTGGCTCGCAAAAAGGGTTCGAAAGTGATGGAATCTATTGGGTGTGGGGTCAGGTTGATCGAACTTGACCAGAATGGTGCCAGTAGTGGTGTTAGTGGAGTTTTCTTCCCATGAGCCCCAGTTGGACCCATCACATGAATTCGAACGGGTCAAAGAGGAATCCCAACCCGTGGAAGATAGGTTGGGGGTACGGAATGTTCGATCAGAAATAATCTTGCCTGCCAACATTCGAGGGGAATTTGGAGGAGACATTTGGGGAGAGTAAGATTGATGATCAAGGTTATCTAGAATGAGATTGATTTCTGGAAGAGAGTCCATAAACTTAAGACTTCTTGACAGAAAAGACTCAAATTCGAAGGGGTTTATGAGGGGTAATGCGATTTGTTAAACCTTATCATTAACTGCCATTTATAGGAGAATTATTGTAGCTATCTTTGGAAAGTTCAATGGACGTGCATGGGAATAAAATCCTGTCATGCTTCGTGCGTCCGAATTTGAAGGGACATGGGCAGAGAACGTGTGCCATTAACATTTATTTAGCATAAATAAAATGTTAATGCGGGGGGTGTGTTTACATCCTGAAAAATGCCACCCAATGAAAAAATTCCACGTGGCCCCGAACAGTACGGCGGTTGTATGGAGCCTGTCCC
>BPLS01023207.1:0-15970 GCA_019656275.1 Rhododendron kiyosumense
AAAATAAGAAATCCAAGACATAATTAAGACTAGCTACTATTTCATTCCTCAAAATCAAGAAACGATATGTAACAAGGTAAAACTAAATGGGACTGGCTTAATGAGGTTATTAAAATAAACAAGCGTGGGGCCGGTTCCCCTCACACAAAAGTTGACATAAATTTTGACACAAGTTTTGTATGAGACCCATTTTGGGGTCCATGAAAATGATCAGAACCGTTCAATTTGCTTAAAACGTCTTTTTAAGGATTCTTGTAAAAAATCAAGTTATTCGGATATCGGTAAGCGCTTAATTGGTTCATTTAGCTGGTTCCTGTCAAATTTTAGAGGAAAAATTTGAATGAACTGGTCAAGCCCTTACCGATATCGGAATGAGTTGATTTTGTATAGGAACTCTTAAAAATCTATTTTAAACGAATTAAAAAGCTCCGATCATTTGCGTAAAACTCCAATTAGTTTTTGTCAACTTTTGTGTGAGGGAATTGGCCCCAACAAGGATAGATCATGCTTGATTCATCTTTCAGTGATTGAACCATGCTTGTGAAATTACATTCTATAGACATTTGTTCAAGTCGAGACACACTCTAGCAACACAAGCACTCGAATCTATATACATGAAACGGAGCACCGAGCCCCTATATACTAGTTAAAGTTTAGTTTTTCGTCATTATGCTTTCAATCAATAATCCTTTTTTGATTTACTAAAACTTGTAACTGCAGAAATAAAAAAGAATAAGGATTTATATGCCTTTATGTGTGCACATGTTCATTATCAAATGCGCGCGCGCACACACACACACACATATATATATATATGATTTTCTCCCAAGTACTTTGCACAACTGTGAGGTTTGATATAATTCATGTTATATATTCTGCATGACTGGAATTATGATAAAACAAAATTTTTATCTTATTGACTTTTATATGGAAGTAGTAAGTTCACGTGTAACGATTGCGACATGTAAGCTGGAGTAAAACATAAAACAGTTGGCTTAGCATCCGCAATGGGTTTGATAATTAGTGAGTTAATTGCGTGTTTTAAGACTTAACAAACAAAAGTGTATTTTTTATGCCATAATGTTTGTGTGTTAGAGTGTTCTAGGGTGTGCTAAATTTAGTAGTGTGCTAGCATGTGTGTCAAGTTTGGCAATGTCACGCCCTCGATTTTCATCATAAATATAAATGTTTTTCATAGATAAAATCTCGCCAGAATCCGTACGATAACCAAAGTAATGTAGCGTTCCCAAAATATTACATCTTTGGCTCCAAGGCCCAAATTAACATAAGTACTGAATATTCGAGAGTTAAGGATTACAATATTCCATCGTAAAAAATCTACAAATAAAGTTACAAATACATCTTCAAAGAGATTTACAAATACGCCTAAGTAACTCTTCAATGTTAGCTTTCAAAATAATGATCTCATTCAAGCACTCTAAGCATGCATGCAATTGCCCGGCGTCGATACCTGAAAATGATAATAGGCTTGAGCTACACTAGCCTATTAGGAAATTCTACACTAACATTATATGCTAGAGAAATGTAAGAATGATCACAAGGCAAGAACGGGATATAGACCACACAATAAGCAATAACCAAGGTTAAACAATCTAATATATTCGATACAAAATCTGGTAAATGCCTCAACCTTCAATCGTTTCAATTTCTCATGTGTCCAATGTCATTTCGAGTCGTGTGTCATGAGCCGAAGCTCCTGCTGGGTTAATTATGGGACCCCGATATCCCCTGCTAAGCACCCACCTAGAAGGTTAGGCCCTGAGTGTTCAATATGAGCATAAGCTCCTGCCAGGCTAATTATGGGACCCTGATATCCCCTGCCAAGCTCCCACCCGTAGGAGGTTAGGCCTTGAGTGTTCAATATGAGCATAAGCTCCTGCCAGGCTAATTATGGGACCCTGATATCCCCTGCCAGGCACCCACCCGTCGATGGGCCCCGAATGTTCATCGTTGTGTCGACTAGTATTCACAAATCCCATTTCCTCTTAACGTATCATTTTTATTCAATTGATGCTTAAAGGGAATCAACATCAAATTATACCAAACAATAGCAAGGGATGCAAAGATACACAAGAAACTCAACGGGTATGATTAACAATGTTATGGAGTGATTTGGTGATGTCTCGAACGAGTTAGAAATGATCGGGGATCAAAACAATGGAGTTCGAAACAAAGAACAAAAGCTGGGCTAAGGTACTGTTGTATAGATACTGCGAATTTCAGTATCCATACAACATAGGCTAAAAATGCTCCAGAGAGGATTGTATCGATACTGATTTAGTTAGTATTTAAATCAGTATCGATACAGCAGTAACTAATTTCGTTCCAGAGATTCCTGTATCGATACTGAGCAGAGCAGCATCGATTCAAATGGGGCTTCATCCAGATTTTCTGCAGATTTCGATGATTTCAACAATAACAACCAAGGACACGATTTAATACTAGAAAACACTTCTATTACATATATTGAAAGGTACTAGAAAACACTTCTATTACATATATTGAAAGGTAGAATTCCCTACCTCGAGGCCGAAGAACGAAACCCATGAAAATACGAGCCCTAGCTTTCCGAAATCGAAACCGAGAGAGATATGACTCCACCGAGCTCCAACCGGCGAAATACGGACCACAATACGAGTAGAGGGTGAAGGATTGAAGGTTATTTTGAGTGGGTTTTGAGTTATTTGGTGAAATTTGGAGAGCGAGCAAGAGAGAGGGAGAGAGCCGAGAGATGAGAGAAAGAGGCGTGAGGAGTGGGGGAGAAAAATGATCTCCTACTCTCTCAGCCTCCTATATATACTCACACATATGTTAATTACACTTGCACCCTTCCACAATCAATTTAAACACTTTTGCCCCAAATCACATAAACAACACATTTCTCATTTTCCTCATTTATAAACATTAAAATTAATTAAATTAAATACAGGTCTCTACATTCTACCCTACTTAAAGAAATTTCGTCCTCAAAATTTTTCAAGCCAAGACTAGCTAACATATACATCATATATGCATGCAACAATCATAGACATCAATATTATGCAACAAGTCTAACATCATGATACGTAAATCTTAACACTTACATTGGTTCACTTAGGAAATAGATGTGGATACTTCTCTCTAATTTCGTCCTCCCTTTCCCATGTTGACTCTTCTCTACCTTGATTACTCCACAAGACTCGCACTAACGGTATCGTCTTACCCCATAGTACTTGATCGCGCGAATCTAAGATACGTATCGGTTCTTCCCCATAAGACACGTCGGCCTCCAACTCAAGTTCGGACCATTCTAGCACGTGCGATGGATCTGGTTCGTATTTCCTCAACATAGACACGTGGAACTGTTTACATCCATTTTTGGCCAAAATTCAGAAAATCAATTTATTGGTTAAAAGAAGGCCTTGAATGATGGTTTCAGGCCTTGAGAAGCCTTAAAAATCGGTCACCTGCAAAATTGGGCCTTTGGAAGAATTTAAAGTGGCCACAATTAGGCCAAATTAAGTTTGGAAAGGAAGGAGAGAGTTTGAAAATTGATTAGGCCACATTAATATTTGGAGCATGGCCTAATTAGTCAAGGCCCAAATTGATTTTTAGATCTAGACCCATTTTCAAGCCTCGGCCCAACTAATCAGAGCCCAGACTAGTTTTTCAGGCCTATCTAGCCCAATAAGGCCAAGATCCGTTTTTCAGGTCTAGGCCCAGTTTTTCGGATTTGTTTAGGCCTAAAACTGACCAAGTCAAGAAGGCCATAAGCTGCTTAGTCATGCTTAGTAACCAAGCTGCTCACAAGCAGCTCAAAGGCCTAGAAGCTTCTCCCTAATAAGGTGCTCAAGCAGCTCAAAGGCCAAGCTGCTCACAAGCAGCTCAATTAGGCCTGCGTTTTTGGCCTTGGTGGGCCCAAATATACCTTTTTTTACAAGCATCCAGGCATGCAAGCAGCTCAACTAGACCAAGGACACGTGGCAGCCATGCATGGAGACATCCCAAGCAGCTCATAAACAGCTTAGGCCTGCACAAGCAGCTCAAAGGCCTAGAATGTTCTTGCTGGGCAGACTTGGGTAAGCTGCTTACAAGCAGCTCAAGGTCTGAGTGGACCCCATCCTTCAGCATAAAGCAAGACCAAGGACAGGTGGCGTACATGCAGCCCCTTGGAGCTGTTAGATAGTGATTCATCCAGACCTAAGCAAGCTGCTCACAAGCAGCTCAAAGGCCTGGAAGCAGAAGTTTCTTTTACTCTTTTACAAAGTTTTATGCAGAAAAGAAGGGCTTTTCAGGCCTTTACCATTTCCTTGGAGTAAAAGACATGTTTTGCTCAGAGAACACCCCTCATTGGACCATTTTGAAGCTGCTCAAAGCCTAGACCTTTGCTAGAAGGCCACATGGCGACCATGCATTGGAGCATTTTGAAGCAGCTTAAGGCATGTGACTCCTATAAATCCCAGTTTTGGAGGCCTTGGCCAAGGTCCACGACCAAACAAGCCCACGGCTTATCCAAATTGTATTTCAATTATCTTTTAACTATTTTTATCTTTAGGTCCACGACCAATCAAGCCCCCGGCTTACTCAATTTACATTTTAATCATCTTTACTTTCTCGCAAAGCATTTTATCTTTCAATCCAATCTTGCCCGGCCTAGATTTTATTTTCTTTCATTTCCTTGTAACCAGACTTTGTTAAACCATTAATAAAGTCCATTTATTTCTGTTTTAGGCCTTGCTCTACCTTTCATTCCATTTTTAACACGATTAGGAAATTTTTAAGTCCTTAGCCCGCAAAGGCAAACCACGAACCTCCATACGGCCTCACCCCTTAGGTCGTTCGCAATGGTCTGTACGAAGTCAGATTGAGGCATCCAGGCCTTGATACAAATTTGGGCAGCAATCCTGCCCTGGCACGCCCGCATCAGGCCTAGAACTGCAATACTCGCTGTTCCTAGGCCCAATTGTTATTTTTCGGAAACAAACAGGAACACGTCATGTACACCCGATAGCTTCTGTGGCAAAGCCAAACGATATATAACCTCCCTAATCTTCTCAATGATATCAAACGGCCCAATATAACATGGCGAAAGCTACCCTTTCTTCCCAAAACGCGACAAACCCCTACGAGGTGATACCTTAAGGAATACATGGTCCTTTTCTTCAAACGGCGACGACGACGATCAGTAAAGTTCTTTTGTCTACTTTGAACAGTCAATAACCTTTGGCGAATCACCTTGACTTGTTCGGTTGTTCTCTCTTGTGCTTTCTTAAGGCGTTGATGAATAGCTTTTATAGTCTCAGAAGTCTCCTTGATCATATCTGGCCCTATTAATGTAGCCTCCCCTAATTCGGTCCAACATACAGGCGAACGACACGATCTCCCATATAAAGCCTCGTACGATGCTATCTCGATACTAGATTGATAGCTGGTATTGTATGCGAATTCTACTAACGGCAAATGGTCTTCCCAACTACCCCGAAAATCCATCACACAAGCCCGAAGCATATCTTCTAAATTTGAATCGTCCTCGAAATTTACTAGCCCAACTCTAACCGAGTTACCAACCATAATATCGAATCTCATATTGCAACCTCATAATCATCACATCATTTACTCTCTTCTACGTAGACTTTTCTTATCCTAATTACTCCATAAATTTCTCACTATCAGTATGGTTCTACCATTTAACACTCAATCTTAAACCCTTATCATCCTTATTACATTATCAAGTTCCAACATCTGTACAAGAATCTTAGTCCCCACATACCAATCATGACAGTTAGACCGCAAGCCGACAAATAATAACCTCACATTTTCCAATTTCCGAATCCTACATTTTTGTTCCATGCGCCTTATGCTACCAAGTACTCCTCGAACTTCCTAGAAGGACAAATTGAATTACTCATAGAAACTCAAATTCTAATACTCTAAGTTTCATCTTCCCAACACCAACCAATAGACCAATCCATCAATATTTTTTTTTGAATACCCAACTACTCTCTACTGTAGTAGAACCAAGAAATCCAAAACCCAACAATTTGACTACATAACAATCATTACCATTTTCTCAATTTTTAACTCCAACTCACCCTAGTTAAACGTCTCATATCTCAAAGTTATTAATACCTCTTTCGTTTCCAAAATAAATAGATAAACACACCTCACAACTGATTCAATTCTATCAATACCACAAATAATAGGCAGTTGTACCATTCCCTTTAACAATATCAAATTATTTCACGCACCTCGCTCCTCACTTTCCTCTCTTAAAGACATAATTAACTTCAAACAATACATCAGTGCACTTATGACACAAAACTGCTAGCCATTACCTCCATTTCACATCCATATTTTCCACACAACTCTTATATCAACTCTACATAAACCTTGAATGTCTTTTCATCCACCTAACATTCAAACACAATCAAGGTCTAACACTACTCCACTTTCCCTAGCCAACTTAGAATCATTACTAGTTTCTATTTCCGAAAATCTAAACACGCTTCTATGGAAATACATCCCTTCTACATAACTCAATACAACGCGACATTAAGATTGTTTAGGCAAACTCCCAAATTCACTGTTCTCCTTATCACAAGCAATTAACTACTCCCACCTAAGGGTTGACATACTGCTAATACCTTCCGTATCTAACTTTCTAATCATCATACAAAAGAGTAGTAAGGACACACGTCAAATTCTAACCAAAAATCGTCTCTCCGTAACAAATATCCTTGCACACATCAGTGTCCACCCCACCCCGCATACTACGAGCAAATTACAAATATTGAAATTGCACATCAAGTCAAGCATGTATGTTAACGCTAAACGGCAATACATTTCGTACATGAAATATATATCAACAAACCATCCTTACAAATTGATGACTTACACAATATCAGATTCATCCACGTATTAACAAACTCGCTTGGTATCTAGTACATCATAATCTCCTGGCTCTAGCAAGCCCAACGGTAATCATTTCATCTATTCTCGCAATAGCTTTCATGTTTCCCATCTGCCCATCAATCTTGAATATTCACATTCAATAACTCTAGCCAAGTTAGGTATTCAAAATTTTTACAACTTTAAATATCACTGTAAATATAATATACACACCGAACACACGTACTCTTAAAACCTAATCATTGTTATGACTTGACAGCATTGCAACTTGTTAATATCTCATCATTCAAACACCCACACACAATATGGTCATGGCTGCACCAATAAACACCCAATAATCTCGAATATCTCTATACTAATATCTAGTTACCAATACAAACCCATTGACAAAAAAAAAAAATCTCCCTAAATACCCAAAGACTCTTGGATTTCAAACAACAAATCTATACTTCTCATTACATTCTAAGACTCCAACTAATCCATCACTTAAGAATCAATCTTACTCGCACCAATAACCTCTAACAGCTCCACTCACCATAAGTTTCACAGCTCAAAATTTTCTCTTAACTAAGTGATCATATCAACCTCCATATTTCTCAAAGGCCTTCGCCACATCTACACTCAATCTCAAAAATAACAACTTCCATTGCCACCATCATCTCCACTATCACTATCATTATCACTACTGTCTCTTAATCTCTCTTAAGCAGACTCATAAACTCCATGGCATATCTCAATGTGTCCTATGCAGTCATTAGTCTACATAACCGATTACACACCATACACGATCTTTACACTCCAATCCTTCAATTTACAACATAGTATTTCTTCACACGCCTATCACTTCAAAGTTTCTATCATTTCCACTTAGGACATCAACTATACTCCACTGCATTATCAACCACAATGGTTCTCACTCATATTGCCCTCACTTCGAACAAGTCTCTCACCACACCCTGACGTCAATCACTCTCCTTAAGTCACACTGATAGAGTTCACCTCACATCTTGTTGTCCCTCTCACCAAGCAATGCTTTCACTACTTCCTACCAATCTATCATAACGACACCATCACGACACTTACCTCAACAAGGAAGACTACAACACCATAACACTCCCATTTTCTACGAGATTTCTACGTACAACCATCTGTCTCAAACCCTAAGATCTAACCCCTATACACAATCGTAGTGTCCAATTGACTCTCCGAGACTTCCATCCAGAAGGAGCGGTGATCAAGCGCCTATTCCAACTGGATTTCATCGGTAGTCGCCTAGGTGTCCAGAAGACACATACTGCATCCTGACACCATACGTATAACCCTTATTTTCCTATATCAACCTTAGTTACATATAAATCACTATGCAGGTTCAGCTTGTTCTACCTATGTTCACAATCACAACCTCAATAACTGTCACTACAACGACCAACAACAAACATTACCTTAATAAGTCATTACCTCTGTAAACACCTCAGGACAGTATCTAATTCAACTTATAACATATACGTTGTTCTCCTCGTTCTCATACTCAACACAACTCATATCTCATAAGATCTACTCAACACACTTAAAACTTAAATACGTAATCCACGCAATTCAAACAGAAGTACATCTAACACTAAACTCGTAAGTCTCATTAATACTCTAACTCCCTTCTTCTTCTTTTTTGCCAATGCATAACATCTTTCACGCATCGGCATCACTACTGTGCATAATCACTACAACCATCATGATTTTTTAGATCCACCCTATCTAGCATCACATATAAAAGGCATCTTACCACATGGAATTCAAGAACAAGACTGCCATCAACAATAACGATAATAACAACTGACGTAACCACAGTCACTACAATGATGCCAAACTTCTATATATTTTTTTTTGACATGAGTCATCAACTTTTCACCATTTCATGCAAACATAGATGCAATGCTAGTTCAGTGAAAACACGTCATTCATGTAAGCACGCACTTTTTTTTTTGTAAGAGTACGCAGTGAATTTTGAACCCATGAGACTGAAAGTCTCCCTACGGTCTCTAGGTGTTCTGAACGTACGCTTTGATACCAAGTTGTCAAGCCCTCGATTTTCATCATAAATATAAATGTTTTTCATAGATAAAATCTCGCCAAAATCCGTACGATAACCAAAGCAATGTAGCGTTCCCAAAATATTACATCTTTGGCTCCAAGGCCCAAATTAACATAAGTACTGAATATTCGAGAGTTAAGGATTACAATATTCCATCGTCAAAGATCTATAAATAAAGTTACAAATACATCTTCAAAGAGATTTACAAAGACGCCTAAGTAACTCTTCAATGTTAGCTTTCAAAATAATGATCACATTCAAGCACTCTAAGCATGCATGTTATTGCCCGGCGTCGGTACCTGAAAATGATAATAGGCTTGAGCTACACTAGCCCATTAGGAAATTCTATACTAACATTATATGCTAGAGAAATGCAAGAATGATCACAAGGCAAGAACGGGATATAGACCACACGATAAGCAATAACCAAGGTTTAACAATCCAATATATTCAATACAAAATCTAGTAAATGCCTCAACCTTCAATCGTTTCAATTTCCCATGTGTCCAATGTCATTTCGAGTCGTGTGTCATGAGCTGAAGCTCCTGCCGGGTTAATTACGGGACCCCGATATCCCCTGCTAAGCACCCACCTAGAAGGTTAGGCCCTGAGTGTTCAATATGAGCATAAGCTCCTACCAGGCTAATTATGGGACCCTGATATCCCCTGCCAAGCTCCCACCCGTAGGAGGTTAGGCCTTGAGTGTTCAATATGAGCATAAGCTCCTGCCAAGCTAATTTTGGGACCCTGATATCCCCTGCCAGGCACCCACCCGTCGATGGGCCCCGAATGTTCATCGTTGTGTCGACTAGTATTCACAAATCCCATTTCCTCTTAACGTATCATTTTTATTCAATTGATGCTTAAAGGGAATCAACATCAAATTATACCGAACAATAGCAAGGGATGCAAAGATACATAAGAAACTCAACGGGTATGATTAACAATGTTATAGAGTGATTTAGTGATGTCTCGAACGAGTTAGAAATGATCGGGGGTCAAAACAATGGAGTTTGAAACAAAGAACAAAAGTTGGGCTAAGGTACTGTTGTATAGATACTGCGAATTTCAGTATCCATACACCAAAGGCTAAAAATGCTCCAGAGAGGATTGTATCGATACTGATTTAGTCTGTATCGATACTGATTTAGTCAGTATCGATACAGCAGTAACTAATTTCGTTCCAGAGATTCCTGTATCGATACTGAGCAGAGCAGTATCGATACAAATAGGGCTTCGTCCAGATTTTCTGCAGATTTCGACGATTTCAACAACAACAATAACAATAACAACCAAGGACATGATTTAAGACGAGACAACACCTCTATTACATATATTGAGAGGTAGAATTCCCTACCTCGAGGCCGAAAAATGAAAGCCATGAAAATACGAGCCCTAGCTTTCCGAAATCGAAACCGAGAGAGATACGACTCCACCGAGCTCCAACCGGCAAACTACGGACCACAATACGCATAGAGGGTGAAGGATTGAAGGTTATTTTGAGTGGGTTTTGAGTTATTTTGGTGAAATTTGGAGAGAGAGCAAGAGAGAGGGAGAGAGCCGAGAGATGAGAGAAAGAGGCGTGAGGAGTGGGGGAGAAAAATGATCTCCTACTCTCTCACCCTCCTATATATACTCACACATATGTTAATTACACTTGCACCCTTCCACAATCAATTCAAACACGTTTGCCCCAAATCACATAAACAACACATTTCTCATTTTCCTCATTTATAAACATTAAAATTAATTAAATTAAATACGTCTACAGGCAAATAAGCTAACAAACAATAAGTGGATCTCATCTCTATCATAAATTCATATTCCAATTAATCATAAAACATTAATGTCCCCTACTTTTTTTTGACATTATTTTAAAGAGTTAATATCAAAAGATAACACACTCCTAACTAACCCAATATTTTTTGCTCGGCAAACGAACGATTTTATAAAACTTGAAGGGATACACTAAGGAAGTTACATTTTAACTCAATGTGCCAAGATACAACAGAACATACATGAACAAACATAACAACACATCCAACAAATAGTTGAATGAAGCACCTAATGTTTAAGTCACAACTTTACTCTCCGAATACCATTTAGGAACACCTTAAATCCTCCACAATATATATTTTGATATTGAATTTTGCCTTCATCCACATCGTGACCCTTTATTTGACTAGATCCCCCACCTCCGAAGCCCGAGTTGATGCGTTGTTGAACACGTAATCGTTTCGAACCATCTATACAGACCACATAGTAGCATAAAAGCACGCTTCCCATATATGCCTCTCCAGATTATGGAATCCATGATTAAACCACCAATTAGCTAAGTCTAAAACCGAAGATGGACACACCCGGCCACTACTTAATGTTCCACCACTCCATTATAACAGACCACACACCCTAAGAGAACCTGCAATGAATAAACAGGTGTTGATTTGTTTCAAGGTGCTCGGAACATAGAGGGCATAGAGCTTGTTGAATTTCACTTATCAAGTTTCTGCTTAGAAGAAGAGATCTGGTTGCTACTTTCTTCTTAATAGCCAGCCATATAAAAATTTCCACCTTTGGGGAACTTAAGTTCTTCCAAATTAAACCTAAGAGCATTACTTGAATGGGTGGTGAGTTCCCATTGTTCATAGGCTGATTTTACAGAAAAATTCTCGTCCACCGCCCATCTCCACTGTAAGATGTCAGGCTTGGTTGGGTTTAAAATCACACCCTGAAGTCTTCGTTTCAAACTCTCCATCTCCTACTTCTCCCTCCCAAACGGCCTTCTCCGGAGCAGCATCTCCCAGCATCCCCCATTCACATCTCCCCACATGTTACTAACCTTTACCTCCCTTTGAATAGATAAGGAGAATAATCTAGGATACTCCTCTTTGAAGGACTTATCTCCCAACCAGGTATGTTCCCAAATACAGTGGCAGAACCTGAGTTCACTTGAACTCTAAAACTATCACGGATGGAGTAGCCCAAGTGAGATGATGGATTCTCCAAGGAACATATATCCGCCCAAATTTTCAAACTTGATCTTGAACCAAGTGTGTAGGGTAGCCAACAATTTGATTCCAACCCATATTTGCTGACGATGACTTTCACCCATAGTGCCTCTTTATTCTTACCAAATCGCCACCACCACTTGACCAAAAGTGCTTGATTCTACTGTGACATTCTCTTCACCCCCAAACCTCCACTTTCTTTCCTCCTCCCTATCTCATTGTAACTGACCCAATGTATTTTCCTTTTATCAATAAAGTCTCCCCAGACATAAAAATTGTCGCTGCATTTTCTCCAACGCTAGTGCAACCGGCATTTTAAATAGAGACTTAAGGTACACAGGGACATTCCCAGTGTTGGAATTTATGAGAGTACGTAAGCTTCCCCCCTTTCGAGATAGAACGAGATCTCCAAACACTCATTATCTTGTCAAACTTTTCAATACCAGGCTCCCATGTCTCGATCCTTCCTGGATTTGCCCTCAACGGCATCCCAAGGTATTTGATAGGGAGTTATTCCACTTTGCATCCCATAATTTGAGCTGAGAAGATCGCCGTCTTGGATAGAACATTCACTCCACAAAGAGAACTCTTAGAGAAGTTAATTTTTAGACCGAACTCCTAACTAACCCATTGAGGCACCATACATACACACTTCTAAGTTAACGATGTCTAACATATACTTGTGAGACCCATTTTTTATCCTATTTCATATCTTGCTGAACATTTTGACATACAAATATAACACATCCATTGCAGATGCTCTTACACATTAACTCAAACAATGTATATATTTGTAATGACAAAAAATAAAAACAAATAGAGAGAAAAATAATGACCTATTGGTATCACGTTTTGGCTTTTGTCTGAATGACACTAATCTCCATAAAAAGGAGAATATGTCCGCAAATATCCGAGTCAACCCCCTTTTTTTTTATCATATCCATGTCAACCTATTCATCTCAATTTTTTCTAAAAGAATGTTAGTAGATTTATGCGTCTGTTTAATCTCGCTTGGCTTAAATTCCCTCCGTCAAAAATTATAGTTCCCTACAAAAAGACTTGAAATTTTTGAACAGAAAAATAAAGTACTTTCGTACATAATTTTTTGAGTTTCTTCACACCAAATTACCAAATTAAAAATCTCGATCGGGTAGTTCTTTAATAATTGTCTCTCCCTCTCTCCGTGCGCGCACTGAACCTTAACAAATTGCAGCCACCGCCACTTTTTTCTCTTTCTCTATTGCCGAGTACGACCAAATCATCCGTCGGAAGTCACAGGTTTCTCTCAATCTCACCTCAATTCCATGTTCTACCACCTCATCATACCCAGCGAATTTAGTAATCTATCTGGGAAGTTAATTGACATTGTAAAAGAGTCGAGTACTGATTCTAAGGTGTATACAGACATGTATACATGTGAAATAATCTTCCTACGATCGACAGTTTTTTAAAGGCCAGAGCTTTCTCACCATGGACGGGTCCCAAAAGAATTGATACATTAGATTGGTTGTTTCCCTTATGTATATTTTGTTTACTGCAAAGGGGTGTTTTGGCGAACTTGTTTCCATTAAAGTAAAACATTCTAAGATTTTTTTTCCCTACAATTTTTTTTCATCACCAGCCCCTTTTGGTTTAGTGGAATACCATTTGGTCCATTTAGTTTAACAGAAACAACTTGTCTATATGTTAAGTACAACAATTTAACAACTGCTTTTAGTTTAGTAGAAACACTCGACCTTAAAAGAAAGCAAACTTGAGAACTTAGAAAAGCATCCCTGAATCCCAAGCCTTGATCATCAGGCCAACACATTGGGTTGTGAAATGAATATGGTTGGCAATTTAAAGTCATATTAATTCATGCTTCTAATTTTGCTTCAAATAGTTATTAGGCATTGGATTCACCTCGTCATTTTCATTGCTTTCCCGGGCCCATCCGTTACTTTCATAGCTTTGCTCCGACTTTCGTTAACACAAATTTGTACATAGTGGGGCCCAAACTACATGTTTTTCTACATTGATAACAAAATGTATACTTCATAAGAATATATTGCTACTTGTTATGCCAGAGAAAGAGATAAAATTGTGCATATATGTAGCACTCATTTTATTTTATATATGGAACCAAAAAATGGTTGATAATTTGAAAATTTAGGAGCAGTTTTCCAAATGTATATAGAAATGGGAGTAAGTTTTTTCACCCACAAAACTTTGCAGGTCTCATAAAACTTTTCTAAATTAACGTAAACAACTAAGTATAATAACTGAAAATTTTGAATTCAAAAAAGAAGTAAAATTATTATTGGGAGTTGTGCAAAGGTCCTAGCACCCCTTTGTGTCTAGGGGTCGTATCCCAACCAATTTGAGTTGGGACCAGTTTGGTCTAGCTAAGACTGATTGTGGATCCTTTTTGGACCCATAACAATGATCGGAACCGTTCACTTTTTAGAGCTCGTCGAGAACGTTGACCACACCAAAAATCACGTTGATCGGATATCGTTTGACATGTTTTCGAAATTCATTAATCTTCAAATAATTGTGTCAAATGGGTTGCAATCCAGTGTTGCACACTTTTATTCTTTCAAACTTAATGCATTTCGAAATCATGTCAAACTATATCCAATCAATATAATTTTTGATGTGGTCAATGTTCTTAATGTGCTCTAAAAGATGAACGGTTCCGATTATTTTTGTGAGCCTGAAAAAGGCCCACAATCAGTCTTAACTGGACCAAACTGGTCCCAACAGAACTGGTTGGGATACGCCCCCTTGGGTCTACCCGCTGCCCGGGCATATTTCTAATTTCACTTTCTATACATAACACTCCCTTGTTTTAAAAGGTTTTCCACTAAGCAAAACGAGAATTAAAAAAAAAGAATTTCAATTAAAGAAAACTTAAACTTTATCCCATAATTTAAAAAAACTCATGCATTGGTATCTAACAACTAACTTGGTACAAAAAATTGAACATTTTAATCAAAATGCATTGCTTTAAGTTCTCATTTTGCATAGTGGACTACCTTTTTAGAAAGAAGGAAGTCAATAATAGCTCCATCCTTTAAAAAACAATAGGAAAAAGGAAAAAAGGAGACGAAACAAAAAAGGAACAAAGCAGAAACGAGGTCACAAAAACCATTGTTGTGTTTCTTCTTTCAAATAGATCAATCTTCGCTAAACTAGAGATTGATACTTATTGCTGGCTCTGCTTCACACGATGGACATGGTAGCTACTTTTTTTTGCCGCACAAGGCTTGTCTGTGGTCCACGCAAAGGTGCGGTTGGAGTGTTTGCAACCGTCGGATAGTGTTTTTAACGGTCGAGATTTTAAAAAAAAAAACTTTTTCAGAGAAAAGTTTAACTTTTCACTGGAATTTTTTTTTTAAAAATTTGGACCGTTGAATGCAAAGATGAATGATTGTGATACAATTGCATGGGCTCTCTGTAGTTTGACTGAAGCCGGGTCCTTTTTTGCCACTCCTTCATTAAATAACATGAGCATCAATTTTCACCATCAAAGCAAACTAGAGTCCTGTGATTCAAAAACAGAACAATTGAAAATAACTAAACTCTCAACCTTCGTACCCACGAATAACCCGTGGAGCACCATCCCACGGATCTGTAATTGAGAAAGAAGCATGACAACCAATTCAATGAGCAACTATCGACCTTTTGGCCAAGTGAAAGAAAAAAGGATTTGGGTTCCATCCTGGGATTCAGTTTTCAACGGAGAAAATCATTACTAAATGATTCCATACATACAATTCATAACTCCTTATTTGACGCACATATTTAAACTTCATTGATACGGCGTCATGATCCATGAAAGGGGCCAAAACACAATTAGTTGTTCCAAGGCCAAAAGAGACTAATTTTATATATGTGTCAACACTTGACAAGGGATCCAAATCATATACCATCTATATTGATCAAAAGATGCATTAATCCACCGAGCTTACAAGACAATTTT
>BPLS01023209.1:0-11004 GCA_019656275.1 Rhododendron kiyosumense
TCAATCACGACTGGCCCGATCCGCGGTGCCAAAAACGGGTATAAACATTGCCCCCCCTACGCCTTGATTCTGTTAAGATTAAGGCGTTTGGAAGAAAACAGTTTTTGGCATCCAAGCAGATCTTGATACACTAAGGATTATATCAGGCCCAAACGTGGCCTAATATTCCCCTCCCAAAACGCCTGTCATTATTATCAGATCTCCATGTGGGGCAATGTTTCCATAAAGGAGGTACTCTTCCTTCCTTGGAACTCTAAAGCCTCCAAAGAGACCCCTCCCCATCCAATCACTCTTGTTGCATGCGCAGCCTTAATTAAGATAGAACCAAAAATTCAAAAAGTGGAGAGGAAAAAGGAGGCGGTGCATATCCCCAAGCTTCTAAACCCCCTTCTCAAAAACCGAAGCCAACGTCACCTCATTCAAAGCTGGTCTTTCTCTCTCTTCATCCTCCTTTCTTTCCCTCTCTTATCTCTCTCTCTCATCCAGAGCCGAAAAGAAACCTAGCCGCCATTGATAACCCACCAAGCACTGAACAATGTCGTCGTTTAGGGCCAAACAACCGGCTAAGAGCCCAACCTCTTACACCGACGAGATCAAAAGAATCATCAGAGTCGAAAACATCTCCATCAACAACGAGATTCTGATCGATCGGACCCAGCCTCGTTCTTCCACCGTAAAAATGGCGCTCGGACCTGCGTTCAATGGTGACTACCCAGAATCTCTCTACCCGTTCTATCCTCTTGCAGAAGAAGCTCTACCATTTGATTGTATTGCTGCCGACTGGACCGCCTACCCTAGAGACATCCCAAATCGGCTCTGGCATCGACCGGACAAACAATACGTCCAATGGGTCAACCGAGTAGCGGCCACAAAAGAAGGGCTGTGGAAGGAGGTAGGGATTTATGAAGCCATCATGCTCAGCCGCTACCTCATCGATATGGATAAAGCCCTATTTATGGCCGTTGCGCAGTTCTGGTCTGTTCCCTCTAACGCCTTTCATTTTCGTATTGGTATGATGGGCATCACAATGCAAGACGTTTCCTTTCTCACTGGCCTCCGCCCCCATGGGGTCAAGGCCGATTGTTTCCTTTCACAAAAAACCCCATCATTCACCTATCCCGAGTCGGCCCAGTTGGCCTACTCTAACTTTTTGAAACATTTTGCTGGTGAGGAAGGGAATGAAGTCACTGAGGAAGAACATGTGGCACTCCTCATTTATTGGTTGAACAAGTGTATTTTCTGTGTATCCTCAAACAGAATCACTAAGGAGTTCACAGACATTGCCAAGGCCTTGGCTTCGGGCCAGAAATTGGCCCTAGCCCCTTTAGTCCTTGCACACTTATACCATGGCATGCAGGAGTTATTGACCAATAGCTTCGTTTTCGCCCCTGGACCACTTTGGATAGTCACTCTCTGGCTTTGGTCGTACTTCCCCACACTGGCCCCAAAAATGAACAAGAATCCCACCCATGCCTGTTACGGCCGACACTATGCAGGCCAAGAACTTCAACAGCACAGCTTTAACTCTTGCTTCATTTACTTCTATCATGAATTAACCACATTGGGTAGGGGCTATATGCCTTTTGAAAGAGAAACCGTACCGTTGTGGCTGAAAAGCCCTGCTGGCGAGCCTGGAGAGGATTTTGATGAACACAAGGCCATTTGGGCCAGCTTTCTCATTTCGAGAGATCTGCTATATGGCATGGGTATGTCATCGGCCAATAATAGGTGCGGGACAGAGTACTATAATGCTGCCCAATTCGCTCGCCAATTCGGCCTTATGCAGCTCATTCCTGTCCCTCCATACAAATCTTGTAATGAGGACTTCATTGACCGAGTAATTGTACCAGAAAAGACCCTAGAAGCCATTCGGAATCAGTTTGCAAAGGATGAGGCCACTTTTCAGTTAAGGTCTTACCCTGAACGTCCAGAAAAGTCCCTTCGATTTGAGAAGTGGTGGGCAACTTATGTGGACAGGTATTTTGCCAAATACCTGGATGAGATTTTGGCAAAAATAACCCCTGAAGCTATAGTTGTAAAGGATAGTGATCCTACCAAAAAGAAAACCTCTCGCTCCGAAGCTCCTTCTCCATCTGCCAGCTTGAAAAGAAAAGGTATGCCCAAAGAATTTACTTTCTTTTTCCTATTTGCTGCTTCTGTTCAGGCCTTTACCATATACCCTTCAAGCAAACTCCATTTCAGGTGCACAAGAAGTTAGCAAGCCTGAACCAACAGAGAATCCACAAAAGAAAAGGCTCAAGAAACTGGCTGACAAGAAGCACCCCACTGTATGATCTGATCAACTCTCCTTTTCTTGCTAAGCATTGTAATTTAGGCCTAAACGTTAAATATCGCAGGAAAAGACCACTGCCATTGCTGGTAGAACCCGGAGCAGCACCAAGACTGGCTCCCCTGAACAGGTTAACATCTCTGTCAAGGTATCTCTGTAACATATTAAGGCCTGAACATAATTTCATTAAGGCCTGAATACTCATATTTGTATTTTTCCCAACTCCTAGGCCGAATCAAAAGAAACTGCCCACCAAGCTGAATCAACTCCAAAGAAAGACACGAAAAGGATGAAAACCAAGACAATTGCGTCCAAAAAATCACAAGCAGATGAAGTTCTAAAGGCAGAACTGAAGACGAGTGTCTCCATTGCCTCTAGTGACTCCTCCCCTGCTTCATTAGAGGTAACACGCCATCTCTTAGTTTTGACCTTCTCTGTTCTTTGTAAGGCCTTTTTATAAACTTGTCGCCCATTCAGGCTACTTCCGAGGGTCCTCCAATCAATCCTGAATACGAGGCGTCATCTCAAACCCCTGAGAAGTCCAAAGTTTCTCCAATCAACCCTGACCCAACACCTGTTCAAAAAGAAGAAATTGTTGAGGAAGCTGCTGACGAGGACATGGAGGACTTCTTCAAAACGGCTGCTAGCCTTGTTCAGGTATCCCTCTCAGGCATTTCTGGAGATGGGTCAAGTTCTACCCAGGTGCCCCCAACCACTGAAGAGATTGCTGAGGCCAAAGAAACCTTTAAGGCCTTGATCAAGATGGATATCAAGATGGCCCTTCATCCAGGCAGAGTTTCCTCCCTCAAGAAAGCTCTCAGCATTTTGGCCCGAGCTCAGGTCTTCAGTGAAACTGCTGAATCAGTCCTGCAAAACTTTCACAAAGACTTCCCGGACTTGCAAAAATCATATGACGGAGCAGCCCTTGAACTCTCCAAGGTCGAATCAAGCTTGTCCGAGATCAGGGATCTACGCCAAGAGATGGATGGGTGCGTAAGCGGCTATGGATCCCTGAAGGCCCAGATCAGTACCATTGAAGAGCAGAAAACCTCCCTTGCCAAGAATATTCAGGACTGGGAGGATCAAATCCAGGATCTGAAGAACAAGCAAGAGAAGGCCGAAAAGAGCCTGGTGCTTCTGGTGACTCAACAATCAAACCTGGAAACACAACAGAAGGAGCTATTCGCTACTTCCAAAGCCGTCAAGATCAAGCTTCAACCCTTGGTTTCCAACCAACCAGGCCTTCAGACCTCCAAAGAAAGGTTGGAGGCCCAACTCAACGGCCTTGCTAACTCCTGGGATAACCTTCGATCAAGCCTTCTGGATGAACTGTAAGCCATTTTTGGCTTTGTAATAAAGTAGAACCTTCAACTTTAGCCCTGAACTCTAGTCCGTAGGGCTTTTTGGTGTTTGCATGGCCTGAACCTTAGGCCTTTTTGACTGTTAACATTTTGGCGGCCTGAACAGACTCAGGCCTTACTGGTGGCCTAAACAGATTCAGGCCTTTATTTATCTCCTATGGCTTGATGGCAATGCTTCTTTAAAATCTTTCATTTCCCACATCGTAGGATAATGATGTTTTAAAAACTTTCCGTTGATAGTATGTTTATGCATTCCACCATCCAAATCCATTAAAAGATAAACATTACCTTCGAACACCTTGCAAATTTGATAGGGCCCTTCCCATGTTGGAGACCACTTCCCATATCTCGAGGTCTGAGTGCCCAAGGGAAGAACAACCTCCCATACCAAATCTCCTTCTGTGAAGCTTTTCTTCCTCACTCTTCTATTATAAGCTCTAGCCACTTGACGCTTCTGGACCAACATATGGTCCAAAGCAGCTAACCTTACCTCATCAAGGTCTTCTATTTCCATTAACATGGCTTGGCTATAATCAGCATGATTTAAGCCATTTTGGTATGCGATCCTGGCCGATCTAACCGTTACCTCCATAGGAAGTACGGGATCATGGCCATAAACCAACATGTAAGGAGTAACATTCGTGGCCTCCTTCTTTGAAGTCCTATAAGCCCACAATGCATCAGAAAGGAGTTCGTGCCAAACCCTTGGATTTTCTTCCACCATCTTCTCAATAATTCCAATCAAGGTTTTATTGGTTGATTCGGCCTGGCCATTCCCCTGTGCATAATAGGGAGTGGAGTGGGAGAGCTGTATGTTAAACTGGCTCGTGAAAGCCCGGACCTGTGCACCAAAGAAAACTGAACCTCTGTCTGCCACAAAGTGCTCCGGTATCCCAAACCTATGAATAATTCTCTCCTTCATGACCTTGATCACATCCTGTTGATCCACAGACTTCAACGGAATGGCCTCTGCCCATTTCGTGAAATAATCTGTGGCTACCAAGATGAATCTATGTTGTTTTGATGAAGGGGGGTAAATCATCCCAATAATATCTAAAGCCCAACCTCTAAAAGGCCAAGGCTTCACTACGGCCTGATAATCTGTTGCAGGCGTGTGATGTACTGGGCCATGAGCTTGACAAGGCTGGCAACCCTTGGAAAAACGTATACAATCCTCTAAGATAGTAGGCCAATAGTATCCATACCTACGTATTAGCCACCTCATCTTGATACCGGACTGATGTGCTCCACAAATCCCCTCGTGGACTTCTGCCATCACCTTCATGGCCTCGGTATGGCATAAACACCTCAGCAACAGGTCGTCCTCAAGGCCTTTTTTGTATAATTCATCTCCAAGAATAACATAACTCGTTGCTCTTCTCTTGACCTTTCTGCTAGCCCCCAAATGAGGCCGCTTCAAGTAAGCAATAATAGGATCACGCCAGTCCTCCTTCCCCTCCTCTTCTTCTTCTACTGGAAGGTCTGAGGCAAATACTTCTAGGCCTAAACCCCTCCTCCTGACAGAAGGGAGTAGCCTTTTTTGGACTATAATGGTCTTGTGAAGAGTTTCTGGCGATAGCTTCAGGCCTGTTGAGGCCTGAGCCAAACTGTTTGCTTCAGTATTCATACTTCTTGAGACATGTTTAACGATTACGTTGTCGAAGTCTTGAATTAACTGCATCGCTGCCATATAATAAGGGGCTAATTCCTCACTATAGCATTTAAACGTTCCCGCCAAATGATTAATCACAAGGTTTGAATCTCCGATCACTATTACTTCTCTGGCCTCAAGATCCCTAAGGATCTCAAGGCCTATTATCACCGCTTCGTACTCAGCTTGATTGTTCGTACATGGAAAATCAAATTGAAAAGATAACTCTGTTCTCAGGCCTTGAGGAGAAATGATGATAACTCCACAGCCTGAGACCATTTGAGTTTTTGAGCCATCAAACAGAAGTGTCCAAGGTTTGAGTGAGACTTCAAATGCGCTCAGTCCTGTATCAGATTCTTCGCCGATATCCACGCAGGGATGATCAGCAAGAAAATCTGCCAAAGCTTGGCCTTTAACAGCCTTTTGAGGGATATATCGAAAACTGAACTCCATCAAGGCCAAAGACCATTTACCTATTCGGCCTCGCATGATTGGCCGAGAAAGTAAATACTTAATAAGGTCTGTTTGACTCATAATGTAAACCACCACAGGAAGCATGTAGTGCCTTAATTTTATTGCTGCAAAGTACAAAGCAAGACATAATTTTTCAATAGGAGTATATCTCCTCTCACAAGGAGTTAACAGCCTACTCAAATAATACACAGCTTGCTCTTTCCCTTGCTCATTGTCTTGTGCTAAAAGGCAGCCAATAGAACTTTCCGCAGCGGAAATGTAGAGCTTCAAAGGCTTATGCTTGATAGGAGGCATGAGGACTGGAGCGTTTGCCAAGTAGCCTTTGATCTCATCGAAGGCCTTCTGATGTTCGGCCTCCCAAACAAAAGTGTCGTGATCTTTCAATTTCAAGAGTTGAGAAAAGACCTGAACCTTTCCTGCCAGATTTGATATAAATCTTCTCAAGAAGTTGAGTGATCCCAAAAGCTTCTGCAGCTCATTCTTGGTTGTAGGAGGTTTGGCCTCCATGATGGCCTTGGCCTTGTTCTTATCGACCTCGATCCCTCTATTGTGAACCAAGAACCCTAGGAACTTGCCCGCGGACACTCCGAAGGCACACTTTAAGGGGTTAACCTTCAAATCGAATTGCTGCATCCTCAAGAACGACCTCCTCAAGTGTTCTAAGTGTTCTTCATACGTTTGGGACTTGACCACTATGTCATCGATGTATATCTCCATGAACCGGCCGATAAAGTCATGGAATATTGCATTCATTGCTCGCTGAAATGAAGCACCTGCATTCTTCAGGCCGAAAGGCATTACGACCCACTCAAAGGTCCCCAAAGCTCCGGGACACCTAAAAGCGGTCTTAGCCGTATCGGCCTCATCGATGAAGATCTGGTTATAACAGGAATGGCCATCCATAAAGGACAAAACCTTATGGCCGGATGCCCCATCCACCAACAAATCTGCAACTGGCATTGGATACTCGTCCTTTGGGGAGGCCAAATTCAGATTTCTGAAGTCCACACATACTCTGATCTTGCCATTCTTCTTGAGGACTAGTACAACATTAGAAAGCCAAGTGACATACCTAGCCGTTCGTATAAACCCAGCATTGAAAAGGCGCTCGATCTCCTCTTTCACTTGCAAGTAGACTTCATTGGACAACCTCCTTGGTGGCTGTTTGAAAGGCCTAAAACCCGCTTGAATGGGTAACTTGTGTTCCACCAAATCCCTGGATAGGCCTGGAAGCTCGTCATAGTTCCAGGCAAAACAAGACTTGAATTCGGTCAAGAGCTCTATGAGCTTCTTCTTCACGTCCTCTGGCAAAAGTTGACTAATATATACAGGCCTAGGATTTTCTTCATCTCCCAGGCTAACTTCTTCCAAAGGATCTTGAACATCAGCTTTCAAGTCATCTAACTTGGCAGGAGCTGCTTCAAGATCTTCCAACCGAATCTCATCTAAGTCTTCCGCCATAGTTTCGTCTTCATTGATTACCTCGGCCGCGCAGGCCGAATAACCTTCTTCCTCCTGCTCTTGTTCCTCTTTTAGCCTATTCTCTAGCCAATACGCCTCAAACCTTGCCAACATGGCCAACAAAGCCACGTCCTTCTCTTTCACTGAAGGCCTTGCTAACATTGGGACAATTGTTTGGTTGAAGCTATAATCGGCCTATTTGACTCCGTGATCATCGGGCCGATTAACTCTCGATATAGTGCCTTCACCTCTTCTACCGACCTATGAGCAGAAACAGGTACAATTTTATGGCGGCCATACTTATCCAGGCCTGCCACTTTCATTGGGCCGACATCTTCATCATATAATCTTGCCTCGGCATGATTGGTTGAAGCAAGAAAAGGCCTGCGATCCGCCCAAACTACCTCTACCTCGTCTTGATTCCAAAAAACCAAACACTGATGCAATGTTGATGGCACGGCAAGAGAGGCGTGAATCCAATCCCTTCCCAACAGAATATTAAACGAAGATCGTGAATTTACAACGAAGAAAGGGGTTGTCAGGGTCTTTGATCCAACTGTTAAATTCATAATCAAAATCCCTTGACAAGTTGTTTCCTGTCCAGTGAAATCGGTTAAAGTGGCCGTTGACGAGACAAGGTCTTGATCTGTTTTCCCTAGCTTGAGCATGGTAGACCTAGGCATGAGATTGGCCGCAGAACCATTATCAACAAGGAGTCGATTAATTGGCATTCCATCCACACATCCTGAGATATACAAAGGCTTGATATGCCCCGTCATCTTGGGTGTAGGCTTTTCAAATATCACACTTGCGGCTTGACTTTCCGTGCTGCCTCCATCCTCATCCTTCAAGATTACTACTGAAGGTCCATCTTCATTCAGGCCTGAATTGAAGGACTCCCTCAGTATTTCGGCGGTCTGACCCATTTCTACCATATCGCCCTCCATGGCAGTAAGTTTGTTATCTTTCACCTCTAGTTCAGATGGAAGGAAAACCACCATGTTGCATTGCATCCTTGAGGCCTGCCCAGGCCTGAACTCCTTGGCCTGCGGATTCAACCGCGATTTGCCCCCCGAGTCTTGCTTCTTTGGCTCAAGAACTCCTTTCTTCACCAAAGCAACCTGCCTTGGAGGAGGCCTAATCCTAGCCTCCTCAAGGGTCTTCTCCAGTAAGGCCTTCTTTTCAATCGGAGAAAACTGCTCCGAAGACGAACCAGTGTCAACCTCCTTGTAAGTTCTCTCCAGAGGCTTGTGTTCACGCCTAGGCTTGATTGGTTCGTCCTCCAACTTTTCCATGACCAACTCCATTGGCTTCTTCCCGTTAAGGTCGTCTACATCCATCACGTCTTCAACTGAATCTAGCTCTTCTCGAGCCCCTCTATTCGCCTGCCTAGACCGTTGGCGGCGCCTTTTCTGGGATCGGGACAAAGGTGGCTGCGGAGTAGGAAACTTAGGATGCTCAACCTTATGCCATTCGTTTGGAGGAATGACAGGAGGCTTAACAGTCCTAGGCTTCCCTCTGGACGGAGCTGAAATTCTGAGATTGTTGAACTCGTCCTCCACTTCCATCACACCTGGCTGAATTCTGCTGAAGACCGATTCTCGCCTGACCAATTTCTCTTTTGGCCTACGCACCTCCTCAGGCCTGAACCCCGACCTGCCCACAATTATACTCTTCAACACAGGTTTGGATGGAGCTGCGTGATGTCCACACTCAGTACAAACCAATGAACAACTTGGTTTTTCTGGTTTTCTGACTCCTTCAGGCCTTAACCACCAGGACTTCTTCTTCTCAAGCCTCCTCACCCTTTCAGGAGTGGAGTCTTCCTCATAGGATGGATCCCAGTAGTCGTCTGATCTAGGCCTGACTGCTGCTCTTGACGGTGCCCCCAAGCTCACTCTAGGCCTTGGTGTGGTTCTAGGCATGAACCTCATATTCACTGACACCATGTTTGCACTCAGGCCTGAAGGAAATGGGTTTCCATCTACACCCATAGCTTGCTTATCTTTCTCGGGAAACTTGAATTCTCCCCGATCGATCTTATCTTGAATGTCATTCCTGAACACAAAACAATTATTGGTTGAATGACTCCATGAGTTATGGTACTTACAGTATTCCTTGCCCTTGAGCTCATCCAGTGCTGGGATTTTGTGGCCAAAGGGCAGCTTCAATAACTTGTCCGTCAAGAGCTGATCAAAAATAGCCTCCGCTTTGGTGATGTCAAAGGTGTAGGCCCTGGTGGGCCTATTAGAGGCTTCTTGGACTGTTTGCTTCGTAGGCTCTGTCTTGACGAAGGCCTTGCAGACATAAGGCTTCCTATTGATGATTTCAGCCACATCAATATCAAGGTCAGCCTCAGTCTCAATTGCAGCGACATCATAATTAGGGTCTTGATAATAAGTCCCTTTAGAAGCCGCCTTTCTATCCTTCTCCTCTTCCAAAAGCTTCTCATACCGCGAGGCCTTTGCGGACAGTTCAAACAAATCTCGAAATTCTATACCATGATACTTCTTCTTGAACTCAAAGTCCAGGCCGTTCAGTGCCAAACGCACGTATTCGGCCTCGGGCAAAGGAATCTTGCATTTGAAACGTGCTGTCTTGAATCGGGAAAGATATGACTCCACGCCTTCCTTTGGGAGTTGACGGTAGCGAGACAAATCCGCCATCGTTATCTCTGGTTCCACCCTATAAAACTGCTGATGGAATATCTCTTCGAGCTAGGCCCAGGTCTGGACAGAATTAGGTGGGAGATTGATATACCAAGTGAAGGCCGTTGCAGTCAAGGAGTTTGGGAAGAGCCTTAACTTGAGCTTATCATTCGTTCCAACTTCCCCACACTGCACCTGGAACCGGGCAATGTGTTCGACCGTGGACTGCATATTCTCCCCTGTGAAGGTCTGAAATTCAGGGACTCGGTATCCCTTGGGAAAGGCCTCCTCATCAACCTCCACCGTGTGAGGCTTCCTGTACATGGGTCTGCCCACAGGCCTGAATCCAGGCCCTAGCTGTTCTTGGAGCAGATCCAGGACCTGCTCCCTTCCGATCATATTTGGCACCGGAGGCGTCTGTGGACGCGCCTCTTGTGCCTGCAAATTCACGCCTGAGCTTGCCCCCCGAGTTTCTGGGGCTGAATGAGCGTGAGGAACGTTCTTGTCCTTAACAGCACCTTGTCCTCCGTGAGGAGGCCTTTTGTCATTCTTTTCAGGCCTGTTTGGATTTTCCAGCAAAACGGACTTTTGTTCCTTGTTCGTTGAAAGCGTCGGGTCCTTCCCAATAACAACTCCTTTGGCCCTTTCCCCTGCCGGTGCAGGGCTGTTTGACGAAGAAGCTTGGAAGAACGCTTGTGGTGGTGGGATAGTGTCCCTGAGACCCGTCTGTTCCTGGCCGTTGACATAAATTCCGAATTGTGGTGGAACTTGTTGCTGAGGAACTATCGGCAGCCTCTCTGTCATTGAAGCAATCAATTTATTGATTGCTAGAGTCAAAGGCTCTATGGACTGAGACATCGTTTGCGACACGGTGTGCGAAATCTCCTGCCCTGCAAAAAACATATAATTCTTGACGCTATCTGTGGCGTCATTGAGCTCTCGCGTGCTGATTTGAGGAAGGGCTTCCTCGAGCAGTGGTACATCAACAGCAACTCCTTCGGGGGTGCCTGGAGGATCAGGCAGTGGCGGATCCGCTTGTGGTAGTATCGTTGCCTTCTTTGCTGGCATGATTACCTTTTAACGACTAGGGTCCCACCGGGCGTGCCAATGAAAACTCGC
>BPLS01023210.1:0-13034 GCA_019656275.1 Rhododendron kiyosumense
CTACAATCCAAACTAGCTATATTTCGATTCTCTGTGGGTACGATCCCGGACTTCCGGATATTATGCTATCGACGACCTAGCCCTACGCTTGGGGTTTTCTCAACCTTATTCGAAGGCGAGGTTCGGAGGCTAAGCATTTTTGGCGCCGTTGCCGGGGACTCTTAATATAGCTTATTTGGAGGTTCGACAAACCATTGTAAGTACTCCGTTTATTTTTCCTTTGTGTAATTTGAACTCGACTTAGCGGATACCTCTAACCGAGCCACCAATTCGACTTGAGGTGTAACGAAACTAACTTGAGCATCAATTGCCTTTTTATTGTTTTTATTGCTTATATAACGTGGCGGTGGCATAACCCCTCGGAACTGTTTTGAGAAGAGAGGTGGCGGTATAGCCCCTCTAGCCTGTTTACTTTATGTCTTATCTATCTAATAGAATGGCAGCGGCCAATTGGGAAACACCCCACAAGCCTTTGGGGGAGTACCTTTGTCCCAATCAAATTATAACGCCCCATAAGACTTTGCGGGATTACCTATGTCCCAATCAAACTTTCACACCCTCCTACATAGCCCCTCATGATATCAATGCTTTTAAAAGTCGTATGACCATTCCCAATTGGTTTGATCTCAAGAACCAAATTCAAACTTTTGCTGAAAGAGTGAATGAGTCGTTTTATGCATGTTGGGGAAGATATAAGGACTTGCTCAAGGCAATCCCAAATCATGGTTATGATAATTTCCAAATTGCTAACTATTTTTATGATGGACTTTCTCAAAAGAGTCAACGGTTCTTAAACATAATATGCGATGACAAACTTTTTGAAAAAGGACCAGCTCAAGCCTTAGATTTCTTTGATCATTTGGCTGAAACTTTGCAATCTAAGGTTTTTGTTCAACATTGTCAAAAGTCCAATTCAAATGCCATGGAAGAGGAAATTGAGCTACATAGCTATATTGAAAATGTTAGTTTCGATTGTGACAACTCCTCAGAGTCTGTATGGAGTGATGAGCCTATTGATGAAATTGAGGTCCAGAGTTCTCTCATGGATTCCCGTCTTTGTGATGATCCGGGGGAGAAATGCCTCACTACTAAGGTTGTTTCTTTTGATCTTCCATATCTTGATCCTTCCCCGGAGGAATTACTTCTTGCTCATGAGATGAACCTGCTTGACTCATCGGGCATCTACTTTGAAGATTCGTTGGCAAAACCTCTCACTGCTAAGGAAATGGATGCCGAAGTGGATTATTTGTATTCGTTGTTGGCTAAACAGGATGCTTATGGTCCAATCTTTGAAGAGTTGGAGCCCATGGAAGATACAATTGTCCCTTTGAATTCCCCGTGCCTTGATCTTCTCACCGCAAAGGAAATGGATGGCGAGGTAGCTTCCTTACACTATTTATTAGAAAAACATGATGCATGTGAGCCTATTCTTGAGAAGTTACCAATCATAGAACTAATTGATTTTCTTGGTGTTGAGAATGTTGACTTAGTTTACAATCCTCTTCTAATAGAATTTCTCAACAATTTGAAAATTGATTTTGTTTGGGCTATGCACGTGGTGGAACTTAAGTTTTTGAAACGAATTCGACAATTGCTTTACTCAAAGTATCTATTTTTGTGGTATGGTCGGATTCAATTTTTGAGGCAAAGTGTGGAGTGGAGTACTATGTTAATTTTATTAGCTCTTGTTGGCATGTTAAATGTTCGTAGGCTATATTTGGATGAATGTACATAAACTTTTTCTCTTTTCTTTTCTTTTCCTCTTTAATTTGATGGTCTAGTATAGCCACCTGTTTCTCGCTTGAAAAATGGGGAGAAAAGTAGTACCCGTGTAATCGCGTGAAGATTTGGTTGTGTTTTACTTTTGGTTGCTTTTGAGCCCGGATAACACGAGCCGGGCGGTACTAATGTCATTTTCTTCTTAGTAGGTAGTTGGTTCTTAAGTCTTTTGCAGGGTAAGCATGCTACCACACCAGCCTTGGTGGTTTAGGTCTACAAGCAAGGGTGAGTGAGGCATTCAGGAGCCCTAAGCATGGGTGCGATTACGTGTCGCGGTTGTAAGACCAAGAAAGCCCCAGCGATGACCTTGTGTGACTAACTGTGGTTCCGATGGAGGAGCCGAAAGAGTGAGCCTTGGAAGCAGTTCCAATGACGAAGGGAAGCAATGACAAGAAAGCCTCCAACTTGGTCGAGGTATACGGGGGTTGACATTCCCCCGGAGGTACAATCTTTTGTTCTTTCCTCTCAATACTGTTGTTATTCATGCTATGAGGACATAGCATCATTTAAGTTGGGGGGAGGGATATATATATGTAGGGAGGTATTCTCGAACAGGTAAGATTAGTCGCCGAACACGTGATGTATTAGGGACACGTGGCAGACATGATAAGTTTATTGCCGGGCAGTACGATGAGCGATGATATGGACCAGTGACATGTGAAGTCATTGGTCCAGACAGTCTGTTCGGCTGCTAAGGTCAAAAGACATGTGAAGTCATTTGACCAGATATAACAACGTGGACCAGTGACATGTGAAGTCATTGGTCCAGGAGGACTGTTCGGCAAAGAGGAAGCCGAACAGTGGAAAACGTTGCCGTAAGTCGTAACGTGGCAAGAATGTTCCAGAATGGTAATATTCCATAAAAGGATAAGATCCCGGGTAAATAGGATCGAGGCAAGAGACCCAACGTGAGTGGGGTGTTCGGATAATTATGGGAAAGAGTCCCATAAAGATTGAGCTTTTGTACAGATAAGGGAATGAGAATCTAGAATATACTAGGTTTCCTATACGAGGAAGGAATCCTAGGGCAATAGGGATGCTTGGGTTGCAAGCATCCGTGAGCCTATAAATACGAGGTAAGCCTGGAGGTAAAAGGTACGCAATATTAGGCCATCTCTTATTGCTTTCCTACTGATAATTAGGGTTTAGACCAGTACGTGATACTAACTTAAGCATCGGAGGGCCTTTGCCACGAGAGGCAAAGGTGCGCTCACCCCTTGTCTGTTTTGCAGATTAGGGTTCCGACGAAGAACTAGGGTTCCAGTGTAGAGGCACGTGTAGCCGCTACGAATTGGTGTTGTTCAGAACACTAATTATTTTCATCCCCCTACAATTGGCGCCGTCTGTGGGAAACGAACAAGTTCGTGAAAACATAACCATGATGGAAGAAGATCCAACCACGCCGTTCGATCCAAAGAACCAGTTAACTGGTGGAGGGGATAAATCTCCACCAGGAGCTCCGAGAAAGCCCACTGGAAGAGAGGACAAAGCAGCTACTAGCTCCACGAGAAGGAGCAAATCCCACCGAAGAGAGGCATCGGTGGACCGCTCAAGAAGTGTCCATAACAGCGAGGATATCCTCGACCTAAAGAGGAAAGAAATTGAGGAGTACGCTCGTTTGATTAAGAGACGAGAGTACGAGATACGAGAGCTACAGCGGGTACGAGATCACCCGGAAGACTCTGGACTTTCGCGAAGGAGTTCTAGAGAAGACAAGAGGGCTTCACTAGTCCATAAACAACCCCGTTCACGAGAAAGAAGAGGCAGGAGTAACAGTCCCACCACGAGACGGTGTGAAGCCTCCCCACGGAGAAGGAGAAGCAGAAGTAGAGACCGTACGCAAGAAAGGCGAAGGGCTTCTTCTCGAAGAAGAAGGAGCAGAGAACGAAGTTCCTCATCCGAGGAGAAGACGAGGAAGCATCACCGGGACAGGTACGAGAGACCTGATGCTGACTGGGCCAAAGCCAAGGCTCATAAGACAATTGAAAAGGAGGAAGGGACGGTGTCCGCACGAGAAGCAGCGCGTAAGGCCCTGAGTAACATCGCAGCCTCCCCGTTTGCAAGGAGGCTGCAGGAGGCCAGGTTGCCGAGCAGAGTGAAGCACGGAGCGTTCGTGCTTTACGAGACAAACACGGACCCTGTGTCTCACATACAGCATTACCAACAAGCCATGTTCATGCACGATGGTGATGATGCCATTCTGTGCAAAATGTTCCCGTCGAGTCTTGGCAAGGTGGCCCTAAGCTGGTTTCATAAACTAGCGCCACGATCCATAAGAGGATGGAGGCAGTTGGCCGAAGAATTCACTGCTCGGTTCCTGACAAGCAGAAAGGCCCCAAAGACTTTTGAGAGTCTATCCACTATGAAACAGGCGGAGAGCGAGCCGATCAGAGATTATGCAAAGAAGTACTGGGAAACTTTCAACGAGATTGAAAGTTGCAGTGAAGAGTACGCCATAGCAACCTTCAAAACTGGTTTGCCTGTTCGGGGAGAACTGCGCCACTCATTGAATAAACGTCCGGTGGCTACGTTGGCAAAACTGATGGAGCGAATAGAGCAGCACGCCAGAATGGAAGATGACATACTCCGCGAGGACGGCAGGGCTGCTGCCGAAGAGCCCAAGACGCCAGCAAAGAAAGCGGACAAGCCTGAGCCCAAAACATACAAGGAGCGCAAAGAGTACGGGCAGGCTAAGAAGGATCCGTACAAGGAAAAGCAAGCCCCAGACCCCAAGTCCTTCTTTTCTATCACCACTGTTTGGAAGGAGCCAATTTACAGGATTCTTTATCGAATAAAGAATCAACCGTACTTCAAGTGGCCTCCGAGCCTTGGCGGAGATAAAGACGCTAGACGTGCTACGAATCAGCACTGCAGCTACCACAAGGCTTGGAGCCACATGACTGAAGATTGCGAGATGTACAAGAAACACCTCGACGATTTGGTCTCTCGGGGCTATCTCAAGGAATTCATCCAGGAGGATCCCAAGGAAAAGGAGAAGGCCATGGAATTGGATTACGAGCAGAATCCTAAGGGAGTAATCCATATGATACATGGGTTGGCTGCACCTTATACGAGAAATGAGGTTAGACTGTTGCAAAGGCAATTTAAGCACGATCAGCACGTGATGCGATTGGGCAATAAAAGAGGGCGAGAGAGTGATGTATGCAGTGAGAGCATAGCCTTCACGGATGACGATTTGGGAGAGGTCCAGATACCTCATAACGATGCTCTGGTCATAACCCTACGAGTTGGGGAGTATGACATTGAAAGGATCCTAGTGGATTCAGGAAGTTGTACAGAGGTGATGTACTACGATGCGTTCAAGAAGCTTGGACTGGCCCAGACAGATTTGGAACATCCACGACACCGTTGATTGGGTTTGGTGCAGGGGCTGTGTGGCCCCTTGGAAAGGTGACCCTGCCTGTTCGGGCAGGTTCAGTTGTTCTAAGGACGGATTTCCTGGTGGTAGACGTCCCCTCCTCTTATAACGCGATTATAGGAAGAACTTGGTTACACAAGATGAGGGCAGTCTCCTCGACTTACCACCAGATGGTGAAATTCCCAGGATCCAATGGGATCGAATCAATCAGGGGTAACCAAAGAGCGGCCCAACAGTGTTTGATCTCCATCATTAAGAAGGCCCCAAAGGCCCATCATGTTCATACACTGGAAGTGCCAGATCAACCGACTATCGAGGATGTCGGAAGAAGCCCGGCTGATAAGGTGATCGAGGGGTTGGAAAAGATTCAGATCAACGAGGCTGATCCTGAAAGATATTTTTTGATTGGGGAATCACTACCTGCAGAGGAAAAGACCGAATCAATACAGTTCCTGAAGGAATATGTTGATGTGTTTGCATGGGTACCAGAAGAGATGCCTGGTGTGGATGCTGACATAATCTGTCACCATCTGAATGTTGACCCTCAGCATAAACCAGTTATTCAGAAGAAGCGTAGGGCTGCCGTGCAGCACGTGGATGCTGTTGTTGAAGAGGTTAATCGATTGCTTGAGGCAAAAGCAATACGCGAGGTTCACTACCCTGAGTGGCTATCCAACACCGTAGTCGTGAAGAAGAAGAACGGAAAGTGGCGTGTCTGTGTGGACTTCACAGACTTGAACAAGGCTTGCCCCAAAGATAGTTTTCCCCTCCCGAGGATAGACCAGTTGGTTGATGCAACAGCTGGTTACGAGCGAATGAGTTTTCTTGATGCGTATCGAGGATACCATCAAATTGCTATGTACGGGCCCGATCAGGAGAAGACGTCTTTTATCACCCCACGGGGTTTGTACTGCTATAGTGTCATGCCGTTTGGGCTGAGAAATGCAGGGGCGACGTACCAAAGGCTTGCAACTCTGATGTTTAGGGAGCTGCTCGGGAAAACTATGGAGGTTTACATAGACGATATGGTGGTAAAAAGCCGAGACAAGCGAGGGCATATCACAGACTTAAGAGAAGTCTTTGAGATCTTGAGGAAATACAAATTGAAACTCAACGCCTCGAAATGTGCGTTTGGGGTTGGTTCTGGAAAATTCCTAGGGCACTTGGGGACTATGAGGGGAATTGAGGCTAACCCAGACCAGATTGCGGCCTTGCAGAAGTTGCAAAGTCCCAAAACCACGAAGGAGGTTCAAAGACTAACAGGGATGGCTGCAGCCCTCAATAGATTTATCAGCAGATCAAGCGACAAGTGTAGGCCTTTCTTTCAGTTGTTGAAAAAAAGGGAAGGATTTGAATGGGGAGCAGAATGCGAGCAAGCCTTCCAGGACCTGAAGAAGTATCTGGCTGAGCCACCTCTTCTGTCAACCCCACAGCCAGGTGAGTCCTTAATTTTATACCTAGCTGTTTCTGAGCATGCTGTAAGTGCAGTCCTGTTAAGGGATTTGGGAGTTGAACAAATCCCAATTTACTATGTTAGCAAGACATTGCTAGATGCAGAAACGAGATATCTGCCCCTGGAAAAACTTGTCCTGGCACTTAGGACAGCAACGAGAAAGCTTCCACACTACTTCCAGAGCCATAGGGTTGTAGTGTACACTGAGTTTCCATTAAAGTCACTGCTACGAAAGGCAGATTTTTCTGGAAGAATCTCGACGTGGTCTGTCGAGTTGAGTCAGTATGATATTGATTATCAACCGCGAACAGCAATCAAAGGCCAAGTGCTGGCTGATTTTGTGGCGGAGTTTTCTCCCACAGTAGCTCCCCTGCCTCCTACAAAAAAAGGACAGGAGAGTAAAACATTGTCCACGAAGGACAAGGTCTCAGCCGAACAGGATGGTACGGAATGGAATTTGTTCGTCGATGGATCATCTTGTAACACTGGTTCAGGAATTGGTGTTGTTCTTTTTCCTCCTGGAGGAATCATGATAGAACTGTCTGTTCGGCTGGGATTCAGCGCGTCGAATAACGTGGCGGAGTACGAGGCACTCCTAGCTGGGTTAAGAAGTGCGAAGACTCTGAAGGCAAAAAGAGTTAGGGTGCATTGTGACTCGCAGCTTGTGGTAAATCAGCTGTCCGGCGAGTATCAGGCCCGGAACGAAAAAATGGCGGCATACGTGGAAGCTGCCAAAGATTTACTTGACACCTTCGAGAGGGTCCACATTGAACAGATAAGCTCCGGACAAAATGCACATGCCGATTCACTGGCATGGCTGGCTGCAGCAGTCCCAACTGAACTCAAGCGAAGAGTCGCAGTTGAGTATCTGAGTGAGCCGAGCATTGGTAGAAGCGTGGAGTTAGTTTTGGAAGTGAACCAAGGTCCAAGTTGGATGGACCCGATTGTGGAGTTTTTACGTGATGAAATACTCCCCGCTGACAAGAAAGAGGCACATAAGGTCAAAACCAAGTCAGCAAGGTTTTGGCTGTCCCCAGAGGGGAAGCTTTACAGAAAATCCTTTACAGGCCCATATTTGTTGTGCGTGCACCCTGAGATGGTTCAGAGATTTCTTCACGAGATACATGAAGGAACATGTGGGAGTCACGCTGGGGGAAGATCCATTGCCCACCGAGCAATTACCCAAGGATACTGGTGGCCTCATATGCAGGAAGACGCAAAGATGTATGTTAAAATTTGTGAGAAATGTCAGAAATTCTCACCAATGATCCAAACACCTGCGGAGGATTTGGTGCCTTTGACAAGCCCTTGGCCGTTTGCCCAATGGGGAATGGACATCGTGGGTCCATTGCACAAAGCAATTGGGAACCGAAAATTCCTTTTAGTTGCAACGGATTATTTCACCAAGTGGATTGAGGCTGAACCACTGGCCAAAATCACCGAACCCATGGTTGAGAGGTTCGTGTGGAAGAGTATTATTACTCGATTTGGAGTTCCTTATTCTTTGATCACAAACAACGGGTCCCAATTTCAAAAGAAATTCAAGGCGTTTTGTGCCCAATATGGAATTCGAAATTACTATTCAACTCCAGCCTACCCTCAGAGTAATGGGCAGGCAGAAGCGTCTAACAAAACCATTCTTGATGGGATCAAGAAGAGGTTGGATAAAGCCAAGGGGAAATGGCCTGATGAATTGCCCCTTGTTTTATGGGCTCATAGGACAACACCTAGGAGGTCTACGGGAGAGACCCCCTATTCGTTGGCATACGGTACAGAGGCAGTTATACCTCTAGAAGTTGGACTTCCAACCAACAGAACTGTGTTGGTTGATAGTGGGGGCAATGACAGGGCCCTTGAAATTGAGCTTGACCTCGCCGAGGAGAGGAGAGAAAGGGCCCTGGTCCATTTGGCCTCGTACCAGGAACAGCTGATGAAGAGCTACAATAAGCACGTTCACCCACGAGAATTTGGTGTTGGGGACCTTGTACTACGGAAGGTGCTCGGCAACACCAAGGTAGCTAACGAAGGCAAGCTAGGAGCCAATTGGGAAGGCCCGTATCGGGTAACAGAGATTGTGGGCATTGGGGCCTACAGATTAGCTGATCTGGACGGCGTCCCAATTCCGAGGCCATGGAATGTTCATAATCTGAGAAAATTCTTTGTTTAAAAGAATTTAGTTTATATTATTACGTGATCGTGTGGGAATTACGAATACAATTCCCTTGTGTTTCTTATTTCTAGTTGTAAGGGGTACGAATAACGCCCCCTTAAGTTCAGTCTATGAATAAAGACAATCTTTTCTTCACAATATATTCAGCTTTTTGAAATATTTGGTTTGAAATATGAATACTGATTTTTCTTTTCATTATCCATATTGGGGAGCATGGGATTGGCACGAACGCTATATATGAATACACCTATGCTTGATAGCTTAAGAACTGCGCACGAATAAACGCTAAAGTATGAGAAACTTTTAAACAAATGTATCCCAAGTATGAAAACACTTGGGATGCATACAAAACACATGCAGCTGTTCGGGCACAAACACTTGAGTAAGTGATCGTGCTAAAAAGTATGAGATACTATAAGTCCGAGAAACGGCTCGACTAACCTTTATGTTAAAGCAATTTTAAGAAACATCTGGTATGAGATACCCATAAGTACGAAATACTTATGAAATGCCTAAGTACGAATATACTTAAGTCTAAAGGCTTGCATACTAACCAAGTACGAAATACTTGATTCTGTGAGGCATAACGAGACGTGCCAAATACTTAGTGAAATCTAAGTATGAGAAACTTACTGTTGGGTATGAGACACCTTAAGTACGAATATACTTTGTAATATTCAGACTTGCATATGAGAACATGCAAGAAATCAAGTACGAAAGGCTCAGTTCTGTTATGACAAACTACGAACCTACGAAACAGGCATAACCAAATGTTTGCATAAAAGCTAACAAGATTACGATAATCAAACCACAAGGAGGTACGAGATACCCAGACTGCGCCCACGAAGGGCCGAACAAACGCTAAGGCAAAGTTATGCCACGAAGGGCCGAATACTTGTACGAAACAAAACAAAAAAGAAAGAAATACTTAAGTCTGGTGCCTCGCAGGGCCAAAGAAACTACGGTCACACAGGACCTCCATGTTAACTGTACTTACTATTCTAATCCAGGTTTTGGATCTCGGGAAGCACATCTGCTGTGACTTCCACAGTCGCATTACCTCCTTCCTCAACAGCAGATTCATCAGCGGCTTCCTGGGCTGGTGACTGTTCGGCCCCTGGACCTTGTGGCTCCACTTGAGCTTCTTCATCAGCTTCAGCAAACTCGTCTATTTGCTGGTCTACGTCATCAGCAGGGGCATCGCTTTGTCCCTCAGCTGCTGCTGCACGGCCACTGGGGAGATCATTCTCAGCCCATAATGGAGAGTCGTCCGGAATGCCAGCCTTGGTCAAACAGGCCTCCCAGCTTGCTGCCCAGATCTGGTCTTGGATGCCCGGCATCTGCTCGACGTAGCTCGCAGTAGTAGCATCAAAGCCCTTTTCATACCCGGCATCGAAGGCTGCCTTCTTGGTATTGTCAATCTCAGCCAAGGCTTGCTTGAGGTTATCCTCAGCAGTCTCTAGGCTGCCCTTGGCCTCTGCATAATCTGCCTTGGCATTGTCTCTCTCTCGCTCGAGTCTGGTGACTGTTCGGAGCAGCCTTGTGTTATCATTTAGCAGCTTGACTCTTTCAGCCTCAGCAGCTTGGAACTTCTGCCCCAGAGTCAGCATCTTTTGAATACACTGATCAAACACCAGATGTTTGTTAGGAAAAGTTCCAATGTTCCAATTAAAGTCTTTTGCTAAGAAGGACATTTTGCGTACCTTAATCCCACTAACGAGACCAGTGGACACCAGCCTATCTGCTGGCGAGGTGGCTTCTTTTTGCATGTCCACAGGCAGAGATAGTGCCTGTGCCAGAGCCAGTGCCGTCTCTGAAGAGCTGGCACTATCCCCGACGTGAACGGGGCGATCGCCTCTGATAAGTGCGGGAGCCCACGTTTGGGGAAGCACTTGGAGAGGAGGCGATTGGGGCTGGCTGACATCTGCTTCAGCTGGCACGTCGGCTGAGGACGGGTCCTCAGTCCTTTGGCGTTTGTCTCGCCGAGCATCCTCAGCTTCCGGAGGACTGTCTCGTTCGTGTCTTAATGAAGATGCCCCCCCTCTAGTACGACGGGAGCGTGAGGGTGCAGCACCTGTGGATGCCACTCTGCTAGCAGCACCACGTCCCCGCGTTGAGACAGACAGGAGGGAGCTGAGGTTGAGGGGTTCGCGAGCCATTGTACCTGATTCAGGGGGAGATGGAGAGTAGCCCGAAGAAGACGACTGGCTTGTAGCACCAAAGGTGACGAGTTGTTCGGCTGCCTGCTCGGTTATACCCTGCCTTCGTCTGGACCTCCTGAGCACCACCCGGGTTGTGGGAACGCCCTCAGGAATGACGACTTCACCAGCCTGTCCGGCAAGGGTGACTTCTGCCTGCAGTCCTGAGCTCTGCGTTTGAGGTGATGCTGAGGTTGAGGCAACACTGGTGCTTGGATGAGCAAGTCTCCTGTCAATCACCCCTCTGTATGCGGGAGTGTATCCTAGCAGCACCTCTGCGTTTCGACCCCTACCTGCTGTTCGGGTACCGGGCTCCCCTGTGTAGTTTAGGATCCGATTAATATCCTCTGTTCGGATATGACTCGGAACACGTCTGGGGCGTCTGTTGGCGTTGTCCGCTGCAAGATTTAAGTATGGAGACGAAATATATGAGTATGGAAAAGCTACGAGAAAGCAGCAAATAAAGCACTACGAAAACAGAATTAAGAGCATACGTGGGTAGCCCCATATGTGCGGGCAATGGAGCCCTATCACTTGGCCATCCTCCCCTACTGGTTCGAATGCTCCCGTAACGTAGAGGAAATCAATCTCGTAGTCACGAGCGGAGTCAGGCAGATTTAGCACGAGCCGTTTGTCTGCCCTCCTGACCTTGAAGTAAAAGGTGTTGTATTCGCAGTTTAGCACAATGCTATACCACCATTGGATGTCCCAAATCCCCAGTTGGGTTCCTAAGATCCTATTCAAAGCTATAATCCCCATCACTAGCCTAAAAACGTTTGTAGAAACCTGCATAGGGGTGAGGCGATACCAATTCAGAACCTGACGAAGTAGGGGGTGGAGGGGAAATCTAACTCCTCCCTCAACGATGGCTACAATAGGGATACACATCCTATCCCAGGTGCCCCCGTCCCTGTCTGCATCTAATGGGGCAAGTTCAAGCCCTACATTGTCTGGAATGTCGTATTTTGTCCTGAAAGCCGCCATGGCTGACGGGGTTTCACACAGTTTCCTAAACTTTCCTGGTTTAGGGCCGCTATTATCCTCATTCGCCATTTGAAATGTGGACAGAGGACTACGAAACGATTAAAATCTAACAGGGATGCGAATAAATCCCTGGGAGCGAATGAGTCCGAGAGAAAAGCTTACGACGAGCGGCGGCGGAGAAGCTTACGGAATGAACTACGATGTTGTCTGAGGTTGCAGACGGCGGCGATGGCGATTCGAGTCGCTTGAGCAGAAAGAGACGAGAGGAGGATTTGAAAAAGTGAGCCCAAATGAAACCCTTTTTCAGGGGTTTAAGGGCTGGAGACGGAGACGAAACGTCTCTCTCCACGCCGTTACAGGATAAAGTAACGGAAAGCGGAGATTACGCTAACGACGTTTGAAAAACGTCAGTTCAAAATTAAATGCAAGGCGTACGAGATACGCCACGTGGACTTATTACCCCGAGACGGTATAATGACAGAGCCGCCAAGAATATCGAAGGGCAGTAAGCGTGATGACTGCCCGGGGTTGGACGAATATGGTCCAGAACTGTTGTTTCTTAAAAGCCCCACCCATTGCCCCCGAACAGTGACAAACGGATGGGGCTGGGGAGCAATTGTAGGGAGGTATTCCCGAACAGGTAAGATTAGTCGCCGAACACGTGATGTATTAGGGACACGTGGCAGACATGATAAGTTTATTGCCGGGCAGTACGATGAGCGGTGATATGGACCAGTGACATGTGAAGTCATTGGTCCAGACAGTCTGTTCGGCTGCTAAGGTCAAAAGACATGTGAAGTCATTTGACCAGATATAACAACGTGGACCAGTGACATGTGAAGTCATTGGTCCAGGAGGACTGTTCGGCAAAGAGGAAGCCGAACAGTGGAAAACGTTGCCGTAAGTCGTAACGTGGCAAGAATGTTCCAGAATGGTAATATTCCATAAAAGGATAAGATCCCTGGTAAATAGGATCGAGGCAAGAGACCCAACGTGAGTGGGGTGTTCGGATAATTATGGGAAAGAGTCCCATAAAGATTGAGCTTTTGTACAGATAAGGGAATGAGAATC
>BPLS01023211.1:0-10226 GCA_019656275.1 Rhododendron kiyosumense
TCAACCCTTCTGCTAGTTCATAATCCTCAAGTTGTAGTCAGCTGATCCCATGGTACTCGTTAGATTTCTTTTAAGGCTGGTATCATCACAGTTTCATGCTTGCATTTTTACCGATGGCTTTGTCATACAAAATGAATTTGTCTCTTTTGAAAGGGAAAACATGATGGAACAGTTTTGCGAGCCAAGTCATGCTTTTGAGTGTTGAGTTTGGCTCGTTTAGCAAGCGAGCCTAAGACTCAAGCTTGAGGTCGGTTCTTTTGTTAAACGAATCGAGCCAAACCGATCCTTAACTAGCCAGCCACGAGCTGCTCGCGAGCAGCTCGGTTCATTTGTAGCTCTACCGAGAAAATATGGCTCTCTAGTCCTAATTCCAACTCATGATCGTGACTCCTCCCAGACTCCCAGTTTGGGTGTAAAGTAGCTGCAGCATTTTGGGTGTCGATTGAATGCTACCGGATTGCAGTACGATATGGAGGAATTGAGACATCGTGCTCGGATCGGAGAATACGATCTACTCAGTACTACTCTCTCGTGGGTCGCGTCATTTCAGTTGATTACTAAGAAAATGTGCCTCTCTATTTCGGATTCCAATTCATGATTGCATTTTTCTGATTATTACCCCTTAGGATGCGTTCTTATGAACTTAACTTAAATTTGGGAGTTTTGTCATTGTTTGATTTTTTTTTTGTATTTGTTAGTTTTGCACTAAAAAGTGATTATTTCTCAAAATACTTGGGTAAAAGTAAAAAATATTTACTTTTCCGATTCCTCTTGTCGAGACGAATCAATAATCTACAAAAGTTTGGCACAAAATTAACAAATGCCAAAAAAATTCAAAAAAGAACAAAATCTTCAGATTTGAGTTAAATTTAAGTTAATTTCATAAGAACGCAGCCTTACATTGATTGGAAAGGATTTTAATGTTTGATTAGATCAATTATTTGGAGGGAAACTAGAGCTGTTTGTTATGTATGGGTACAGTAGGTAGAACTTGGAAAACATGTTAAAACAATTACACCATGTTAAACAACTTTTTTTAATGGAGGCCCAATTCCTCATTTCTAACCATAACAACTCTTCCAACGAACATAAAATTAGGGCTATTGATAATTATACCCTTTTTGATCGAAACTGTGTTTTTAATGGGTAAAACATATTGTAGTGATTTTGATTCAAAGTAAGTGAGAGCTAGATAGGTTTTATTACTTTTTACCATAAAAAATTTTTACCATAAAAAATGGTGAATCTTTAGATACAAGTCACATTTGATTCATTTCATTACATGTTTTGACAATCAATTGTTAATCTTGAATGTTTGTGAAACGAACATAGAAAGTAGAAACCACAAAAGGTTCATTATTATTTCTCAAACGTGAATAGAGTATCTATAGTTAAGGAGAAATTTTTCGGAGCCGGGTGGGTATATCCTATGTGGTGCCCGCTCAGCATATTCGGGCCGTTCAATGCACTTTTGAATGACCTAGATTGAGACCCCCCTCTCCTCTCACCTCACCACTTTCTCTCTCCTTTTTTTCCCTTCAAATCCAAGCCTTTCAAAACCACAATGGACGGCCCGGATATGCTGAGCGGGCATCACATGGTACCCATCCGGCACTTAAAAATTCATCGTAGTTTAGAAAATCTCAACCTCAAGGGGTATTGTGTGTGTGTTTAAAGAGTCCATTATGCCTTTCCTTAATGAGCAATTGTCTAGGTGAGTTGATATATGAAATTACCCACTTGCCATCCTCCAAAACCTCAAGGGGTATTAGTGAAATTTACCCCAAGAGAAAATGAAACATAGATGCATAGGAAGGAGAATGAAAAGGAGGGAAACTTCGAACCATATGGTCTTTGCCCACTGAAACTTGTGGGCATACTCAAATTGTAAATGTTGAATGCTTCCCTGTTTAATAGCAATGCCAATCTGATTCAGACTCTCATCTCTCTCCTCGATAAATGCAAGTCCATCTCCGAGCTTAAGCGAATCCATTCCTTGGCCATTGCCTTTGGTCTTGCCCAATACCACCCATTTCCCTCTCGAATCCTGTCTCTCGCCGCGACCTCTGTTTCCCCCGACGTCGACTACTCCCATCGGGTTTTTCGCCAACTCCAACACCCAACACTCTTCAACTACAATGCCCTCATAAGGGGTTACTCCAAAAGTAAGAATCCAAGTAAATCGATAGCCATCTTCGTCGATATGATGCGAGTTGGTGTCTCACCAGACCACTTAACTTACCCTTTTCTCGCCAAGGCGTCTGCCCGAATGGAAGACCTTCAACTTGCGGGTTCTGTACATGGGATCGTTCTAAAAACTGGGTTTCAATCGGATAGATTTGTAGCGAATTCTTTGATCCATATGTACGGTTCCTGTGGGAATGTAGTGCGTGCACGCAAGCTGTTCGATGAAATGCCTGAGAAGAATTCGGTTTCTTGGAACGCCATGTTGGACGGGTATGCCAAGTGTGGGAACTTGGGTCTGGCGCGGGAAGTGTTTGAGTTAATGCCAGAGAGGGATGTTGTGTCGTGGAGCTCTTTGATTGATGGGTATGTTAAGGGCGGGCAGTACGGAGAGGCTTTGGCGATTTTCCAGAGAATGAAGGTTGTGGGGCCGGAGGCGAACGAGGTGACTTTGGTGAGTGTTTTGTGTGCTTGTGCCCACTTGGGTGCTCTTGAGATGGGGAGGAAGACGCATCGGTATATGATTGAGAATGCTTTGCCGTTAACTCTTGAATTGCGAACCTCGCTTGTGGACATGTATGCCAAATCTGGTGCGATAGAGGAGGCTTTAGTAGTGTTTCGTGGGGTACCACTGAATCAGACCGACGTTTTAGTTTGGAATGCAATGATTGGAGGGCTTGCCACTCATGGGTTTGTGATGGAATCGCTTGCTTTGTATTCAGAAATGAAGATTGCGGGAATCATTGCAGATGAAATCACGTACTTGTGCTTGTTGAGTGCTTGTGCTCATGGAGGGCTAGTGAAGGAAGCTTGGTTTTTCTTTGAGTCCCTAAATAAAGAACGAATGACACCAAAGAATGAGCACTATGCTTGTATGGTAGATGTTCTGGCTCGTGCAGGCCAATTAACGGAAGCATACCAATTCTTACATCAAATGCCAATCAAACCGACGGCTTCCATGTTCGGTGCGTTGTTTAACGGTTGTATGAACAATAGGAAATTAGACCTTGCAGAAATAGTGGGAAGGAAGCTCGTTGAGTTGGAGCCGGAACATGATGGTAGATATATTGGTCTGTCGAATGTTTATTCAGGTATCAAGCGCTGGGATGAAGCAAGAACAATGAGAGAAGCCATGGAAAGAAGAGGATTGAAGAAGTCTCCAGGTTTTAGCTTTGTAGAGGTATGTGGAATACTCCACAGGTTCATTGCTCATGATAGAACTCATCCTAAGTCTGAACATATCTATATGATGTTATCCATTATCGTAAACGATATGAAATTTGATGCTGAATTCGGAAGTCCCGAATGTGAGTTATATGATCATGAATTTTTATGAATTTTTTATTCTTCACTCTATATTGCGATTATGCTCCAAGTTCTTGTTACTCTGTCCTTAGAGTGTGTTTTCTTCATTTTAAAGGAATAATAGTATTGATCTTGCATGAGTTGCAAGGTAATAGATAGGCAGATAAAATTCTATAGTTTTTTTGTAGTTAAAGTTTTCTTTGGGGCCGGCCCAACAAGGCTGCCGCCTAGGGCCTCCATTATTTTTCCAGAAAATTTGGCCTCATTGATTTAAGACGTTCTCCCCGACTTCTGTTCCTCCCTCAGACTCGCTCACAGAGCAAGTCTTATGCTGGCAAGGAAGGATAGGAGACATGGTAGGAATCCTGATCTTTTTGGTTTTGTTGCCATCTTGCTTAATATGCCCTGTAGTGTGAAAGGGAAATCAAGTTCGAAATGACGTTGTCGTGACTAAAATCCCTACGGAATCATGAACACGGTCTGGCATGTCTGTCTATAAAGTAATGTACACTATCTATTTTATTTTATTTTTGATAAGTAAATAATTATATTAGAAAGAAGGCATAAAGGGCATGCCACCCATATACAAAAGAAGGCCACAGAACAAAAGGTCCCTATACATTGCCAAGAGAATGGAAAAGCTCAAACCAATCTAAAAATTGGTCAAGGGATGGATAACACTCTCCTCTATCTCAACTGTACAAGCTATTTAGCAAAAAGATTTTATCCTAGACAGAGGTTTTTCCACCGCTTCAAAAACTCTTGAATTTCTCTCACGCCATAAGACCCACATCAAGCAAAGTGAGATCATGGCCCACAAATTCTTCCTTCTCTTACCCATTCTAACTCCCCTTCCGAGCAATTAGATATTCCATGATATTTTTAGTCACAGTCCACTGTATCCCAAACCAAGAAAGCACCAAAGCCCAAAATTCCCACGCCATCGGACAATGGATAAGCAGATGGTCAACCGTCTCCGCATCCCATTTACACATACAACACCAATTGACAATGATCTTCCCCCTTCTAATCAAATTATCGATCGTTAGAATTTTGCCTTGGGCCGCACACCACACAAAAAAACTTACCTTCAATGGCGCCTTAGTTTTCCAAACCGTGTGCCATGGAAAGGATGAATCACCACCCCCACTAAGCGCTTGATAAAAGGATTTCACTTGAAAGGATCCTGCTTTTGTTAGATCCCAACGAAGCTCATCGCCCCCTTCTCCAATCCCTTGGATACTATGTACAAAGGAGAGCAAGACCATCAACTCCTCCTCCTCCCAATCATTCACATACCTTCGTAAATGAATATCCCATACTATCGGCCCCTTCATGAAAATGAAAGCACGCCGAAACGGGAACATCCTTGTCACTTGCCAACAAATAGATGCTCAGGAACGCATCCTGAAATCTCACGTCTCCAGACCACACATGTTCCCAGAACTTCACCCTTCTCCCATCTCCAACCACGAAACGGATATATTTTGTGAAATCATCCCACCCAATCATGATACCCTTCCATAGCCCCACGGCCCCCACCCCATATAGCAAACTTGAATTAAGAGAAGACCAATCTCCCCATTCGCATCCATACTTTGCTACCACCACCTTCCTCCACCATCTATCCCCTTCACACACAAATCTCCACAGCCACTTGCCCAACAATGCTTAATTGAACAACTTCAATCTCCTCACTCCCAAACCGCCCTTTCTGATAGGAGCGCAAACTGTATCCCAATCCACTAAATGATATTTAAACTCATCCCCTATGCCTCCCCAAAGAAAGTCCCTTTGAATTTTCTCAAGTTTCTTCGCAACCGAAACTGGAATAAGAAACAAGGACATAAAGTACGTAGGCCAACTGGAAAGTGTACTTTTAATCAATGTTAATCTTCCTCCTTTTGGGTTGTACTGACACTTCTAGCTCGCCAATCTTTTCTCAAATCTTTCCACGACAGAGTCCCAAGCAGTCTTTGATTTGAAGGAGGAACCCAGTGGCATACCCAAACACACTGCTGGAAGCAAATTGACCTTACATCCCAGAAGCTGGATGAGAAGTTTAAAGTACGTAAACTGTCTATAAGAACAAAAGTATATCCGATAAATACATGGATGAGAAGTTTAAGGTGTATTTACCAAAAAAAAAAAAAGGGTGTTCTCTTCAACCCTTCTGCTAGTTCTTTAGCCTCAAGTTGTAGCCAGCTGATCCAATGGTACTCGTTAGATTTCTTTCAAGGCTGGTATCATCACAGTTTCATGCTTGCATTTTTTTCTGATGGCTTTGTCATACAAAATGAATTTGTCTTTTGAAAGGTAAAGCATGCTGTAACGGTTTTCAAGTACCATTGGATCGATATATGTGCTCTAAATCCTTGGGGATTTCTTCCATAGCTGGCCACTGGCTTTACTGTTATTGCACCTTGGATTCAGCATATGATATTTCGTATTGATGTCAAGTACTAAAGTTAAATACTCTCTAGTAGGTTTTTGGTGGATTGTATACATTGTATCATAGTAGAAAGGTCCTGTATTGAAGTTTCAGTGCGTACCGTACAAGTATAATATGATAACACTTGCTTGGCCAACTTGTGCTTGAGAGTCCGATGATGTTAGGAAGAATGCTTCTTGGCCCATTTGTTTCCCAATGAAAACTTTCAATGGACGTGCCCTTTGTACTCTCTTTCCTCACAAGTCGCAAGGATTGAGCACTAGCGTCACCCACACCTACTGGAGTGAGTTTCAAGCATGGTCTCCAATCCCACGGTCATGAGCACAGATTGACTTTTGCCTTGAGTAGCCACCAGTGAAACTCACGTACAAAGGCTATCCAAGGAGGTGTCATCTGCTCCTACTTAGATACCCAAGATTCCCTATGCATACTTCCAATGTGGGATGGCGTTGTTTGTTGTAGAGAGGCCCAATAATTCCATTGCATTCTGGAGGTTTAACCGACTTTCGACAGGTAGTAGTTTAAAAATCCACACTATCTTGATTTTTGGGATTCACAACGTACCTGATTTATAAGTTTGGTAAATGGTAATTGGTACTGTCACCTTTCGCAGAATAGAATGGAGGGCAGCCCTGCTTTGAAATTGTTGACCTCGTTTGTATGTCGGAACAAACAAATCCCATCGCTGCAAGAGGATTGGCATGATGTGCCGTGTAATCTCCCATGTCATTGTAGGTGCTATGAAGGTTATTCTAGCTTCTGTTAAGATATTTCTGATGTGAACTCATATGATATTGAGCACCTGATCATTTTCGATGATTTGAACTAACACGCAATACATGATATGAATTCAGATTTAATATTGGTCAGCCTTTACCAAATTCCCTTTTCAATTTTCAGCTTCTCTCTCTCTCTCTCTCTCTCAGTTGACATCTTTCAATTTATTTCCATGTCTAACAAATGTGAAAAGCTGATATGGATTGGAATTTTGTGCGTCTAGTGTGTGTATTCAGGTTTCTTGTCTATTTTAATAGAGTACCGAAAGGTGACCTAGTGAACCTTGAAATAGTTTGGGATTCCGGATCTACTTGAACATTGCATACTCTGAATCAGTATCCAAAGGCATGCTAGTTGTAGTTTCATTCCCTTGCATTTTCAGGTCTATGTTTGTTGTAGAGCAAAGTGCCACTTTCACCCCCTGTGGTTATCGCCATGTGCGGATACCCCTCTCATGATTTAACATTGACCACGTAACCTACCTGTGGTTTTGAAAATGTGCGGATTGACCCACTGCCGTCATGTTTTCCATCCATATTAATGAAGGTGTATCTCACACGCCTCTAGAATGTAATCTGAGTCGTTCATAATGTATTAAATAAAAAATAGAGTATCTCTGTAAAAAATCATCTCGATCAGGCATAAATAACCCAGTGATCTAATTTTTAGTAAATTCAAATTTGAAATTTTAATTTCATAACAAAATCGATTCGATCATGAGCTTTTCATTTTTTGATTGACTTAAATTTTGGCATAGATGTAGTACTCGTCAAAATTTACCATATCAATGGTTTGGATTCAATTTTTGATAAAAGGGATAGTGTGGTTAGAATTAAAAAAGAAGAAGAATCAAGTGATATGATGAGGGTATATCGGTCTTTTAATGTTGTGTCCGTTAATTTGGATGGAAAATATGACGGCAGAGGATCTATCCGCACATTTTCAAAACCACAAGTAGGTTATGTGGTCAGTTTTAAACCATGAGGGGAATATCTGCACATGGCGATAACCACAGGGAGTCAAAGTGGACTTTGCTCTTTGTTGTACTCCTCATCTTCTAGAGCCCGTTTGTTATCCGGACTAGTTTCTGGTTTAAATAAGTGTTGGATTAGAAACGGATATGCTCATTTGCTAAGATTCTTTCTAGTTTCAACTGGGTCCTCTCCTTGTGCTGAGCTTATCTTCCAATCGAATATCCTCTATACAAAACAAAGAGGAGAAGTCTACCATTCTGGCATTCCTCTCTAGTTACATTAGAACCTGTCGCAGCAGATTCATTCGCAGGAGAAAGAAAGGGATTGAAGACCAGGTCGTTTTGGGACAGATGCCGACTCATAGGATGATTTTCCAAACAAAGAAATTTTTTATTATTTATTTATTTATTTCAACAATAGAATGTCAACTTCATCTGGTTGCTTTTAGTTTATCGAGAGTCTAACAGGCATGCTTGATTGCATGACAAAGACTGCCTTAATTTTGCTTCTTTCATGTATACTATGACAATTAACCACGTCGAGTGACAACATTTTGATTGTCGGGTGGTCGATGTATAACCGGAATCATTGGTTGAATAGGTCATCTTATTATGTAGCTTATTAGCACATTCGAACCAATCACCATATAAGATTGACTTGAGTTTTTGCAATGCTAAAGTGGACACGGGTAGGCGCTTTGCAAAGATTTGGGATGTGTGTGCTACCCGAAGGCACTACACTCTTGTAGTGCATCGGTGTCTACATACTACACGGAACGCAACTGAGGTTAAGAGCAAAAAAGACGTTAAGGGATGGTTTTGGTTTTCGAATCATTTGGATCTCTTTAGACCACAAAGGAGATACGGAAGTATTCGCATGAAAATTTTGATATTTAGGATTTAGTGGTGGATTCATTCATATCAGAAAAATTGGAGGAGTTATTTTAGTTTGGTACCTTGCCAACTACCGTTTCTGTTTGGTTGCCTTTTCAATTTGCTTTTGTTATTATTAATGAAACATTACTTTCTTTGTTGTTCAAACATAAATCACGATAAAAAAAATAAAAAAAAAATCACGATTTCAATTGAATGAGATGCTCTTAAATTAGGCGCGAGTCAGTGACACTTGGATTCAAGTCTTATCATTACAAGTTGCAATTTGAGATTAAATTCTTTACACCTCGGTGTAAACATTTATTCGGTATAAATATTTATTTTCTCCAAATTAATTACATTGCCTGCCACGTTGTAAAATAATGGCCCCAATCAATAGAACATGACGATGTGACGCAATGTAAAATTAATTTGGAGAAAATAAATGTTTATACCAACGATGTAAAGAATTTAATCTCTTGCCATTTATCCTCTCTCCTCTCTCTAATGTAGAGTAATCTATAAGGCATAAGATACTCCAATATGAAAAAAAAAAAAAAAAAGAGAGCAAAAGTCAAGTTATGTAAGCGAATGGATCCCTTATGGCCCCGTTTGATAAACGGATTAGAGGTTGGAATTGGATTCCTATGCTGATGGTATTAGTAATACTGTGTTTGGTTTCCAAAATTAATCCGGATTGATAGTCCCATGAGATTAACAATCTGGCCTATTGGGGTATTAGCAAAATACCCCTTAGGACCTGGTATTCATAACCCAATCCCGACGACCCATTCTCATTACCAATTCCTTCTCATCACTAATTTCTTATATCAATTCAATCCTATCATCTAATCTCATCTCAAACAAATATGATATTAATAATCTCATCATCTAATCACATCTCAAACAAACATATTCATTATCAATTCCTTCTCATCAAGAATCCCATCTTATTACCAATCCCAATTTTATTCTCACATTTTTACGAATCTCATCAATCTATTATTGTTATCAAACATTGTTATCAAACAGGACTTATATATTAACCTTTTCAGGTCTCAAATATCTTTTGACCAATATCACGAATTTCCGTTTAAATATGAAACCTTGGCATAAGATAATATTCTCGAGTTGATTCGAAAGTGCCAATGCCTCAATAGTCAAAACAATACTAGACAAATTATCAACAACGCAACTATCATGGTGCAAATTCCGGTTAACCAATACTACTAGCAACCATAAAAGTTCAAACTTCAAACCCAAAACGCAAATCAGAAACAAACTTATTCTAATGTAACCTCAGAGAAGAGAAATGAACTATTTATACGGTTTACCCATTTAAGTCGAACCCATAACTTTTTATATACTAGTAGCTTCTGTCGACTGCATTTTTTTTTTAAAAAAATAAATTTATTTTCTTCCCCCTATTTGTTGGAATGCTGGTTAGAAGAAATATTGCTGAGAATGTACTCCCATTTACCTTATACTGGCAACTAGGATCAGACCCAGAAACCAACCAAAAAACCAATCAGAACCGGAGCTTGGAAAAGAACCACCGGTTCTTCCCAGTCTTGAACCGCTCCTCGAACCGGGCCTTGATCTCCTTGGCCGCGGTCACCTTCTTATCCCTCGACTGAAGCGAATCCACGGAAACAACATCTT
>BPLS01023212.1:981-19434 GCA_019656275.1 Rhododendron kiyosumense
CTCAAGCAGCTCAAGACTTGGAACTTCTGCCTATAAATACCAGAGTTGAAGGCTTTGGTTTGGCTCCACGACCATCAAAGCCCACGGCTTGTCTTTCAATTACCTTTACTTTCCAGCAAAATTTGTATTCAATTTAGCTAAGTCTAGATTTTATTTCATTTCTTTGTAACCAGACTTTGTTAAACCCTTAATGAAGTCCTTTTAATTCTATCTTAGGCCTTGTTCTATATTTCCTTCCATTTTTTAACAACGGTTAGGAAATTTTTAAGTCTTTTTTATTAAGGCAAACCACGAACCTCCTTACGGTCTTATCCTTAGGCCATGCACTTTCGTTTTATTAGAAGTTAGATTGAGGCTTCCAGGCATTCATTCAAACTTGGACTGCAATCCAGTTCTGGCACGCCCACAATTCCAAGTAGATCTGGTTTTTGCACTTTTTGTGGAAAACACCTGCAGTGCACCCTGCAGGGCAAAATCATGATCATTCATGAGTGTTTTTAACGATCTGTCTTTAATTCGGACCATTTGAAACACTCGTAAATGGCTTGCATGCGCCCTGCAAGATGCACCATAGAAAGTGGCCCGCAAGATTTCTGATTCCGAATCATGACAAAAATTGCACGAGAAACGGAAAGGGTGGCATGTGAAGTCAAAATTTGGGGCTTTGGAAGCTGACTGTGAAGTTAGGAAATTGTGGAAAGGGAAATGGATCCAGTTTTGTTTAATCATTCCACCTTGACATTCTTCAACTCTCTCTGCATATACTTTCTTTTTTCTTGACTTTATACAGCTTCCAATATCTAAGAGTGCCATCACACATGGCTCCCCTTTCTTCATCTCGTTTTTGAATTTGTTGAGAGAGAGAGAGAGGGGGAGGGAGTGAAATATGGGCGATTAAGCTAGGCACTCGCGCGTACAACGTTTTTCTAATTTTTACGGGTGTGAAATTCATCTTGATAACCAAGGTACTCAGCACTTTCATCGTTTTAATGTTAACTTTTTAAATATATTTCTCTCTCTCTTTTGTCACGTATACATCTAATTTCTTCTTGACTGCTTCTTGATTAAATTGTCACTTTCCTTAAAGTACATGTAATGTAAAGTTGTAGATAACATATGTGTTTTGGATGCATTTGTTGCGATGGAAAGCTACTCGCTGCAAAGCATGCATATATATAATTATATATACATAGGATTATGTATTAATTAGCTAACATGATAGCTTTATGTGCTTCTTAGAAATTGGAAAAACAATTCGGGGTTGGCCGAGTGGTCTTGATCTGAGATTTAAGTGTTTGTTTCATTATAAGATCTCATATTCGATTCTCATTGCCAACTACTTTTTAGGGTCACATCACATCCACGCATAAGCGTGTGAAACGGCTGTACGTAAGCGGAGTTGTAGGAATTAGTCCGGAATGCGGACGAACTGATCCAAAACACCCTACATTAAAAAAAAGAAAGATAAACACTGGAAAAATTCCTCAAGCTCCACTTAATTATTATTGCCAACTTTTCACACGGTCCTTTTATTCTTGGGATCGCCGCTTCAGTACACATACCTAATTAAACACAATAATTAACCCCACGTCTGATTTAGGGAAATGATATTGGCACTCCAAAAATTGATGCAGGTACTCCAAAATTAGTGTAATTTCAAAGTCATTTTCCTTTGTTTTTTGGAGTATCTGCATCAATTTTTGGAGTGCCAATATCATTTTCCTAAATCAGACGTGGGGTTAATTATTGTGTTTAATTAGGTATGTGTACTGAAGCGGCGATCCCAAGAATAAAAGGACCGTGTGAAAAGTTGGCAATAATAATCAAGTGGAGCTTGAGGAATTTTTCCAGTGTTTATCTTTCTTTTTTTTAATGTAAGGTGTTTTGGGTCAGTTCGTCCGCATTCCGGACTAATTCCTACAACTCCGCTAGTGTTGCATGCACGTGGCTAGTGTTGCATTTATAATGATTTGTTGCCCGAGAAGGTTTCTTTCATACATGCATGAATGGCATGTGTTATTTAGTGTGAAATTAGAGACCTGTTTTATAATACCAGGGAAAAACCAACATTCTTTTCAATTATGGGAGGTTTCTGTCATTCTGTGGTAAGTTGTAGGTTTGTAACATTCCTCACACTATAGATTTCGATTATTCTTTTCATAAGTGATGATGTGTGAATTTGGATCTTGTAATTTGTGCACAAGTGCTTGTTACCAATAGTCGTGCACCGTTTCCCTCAATAGAGAGAGGTAACAGCTTGTAGCCAGGGAACTTTTGAATCTTTAAAGAAAATGACCCTATTGGTTTCAACTGTTCTTTGAGACCATTGAACACATGCTTAAATTTAAAAAGGATGGTAAATGTGGGACCATCAAGCCGTTATGAAGAACGTACCAGAGTCTCTTATTACATGTTCGGATTTCTAATTTGCCATTAATTAAACTGGTTTATGAGAGGAACCCGAGCCACTGGGTTTTATTTGCCTTTATGTATTAATTTGGTGGGTTTTTCACAAGTGTAGTGTGGCATCTCTCTGACCATATTAGTATTAGTGGTTCGGAATACTGGTGAAATCCATTTGAAATTGGAGTTTTGATATGTTTAATTTAGCATTGATCATCCATGCTTCATATTTAGTCTATGACGTCAAACTTTAGCAATTGATGTGTTTAGTTTGATGCGAAATTGGATTTTCTAATCATCATTAGTGGTAGCAGTAACGATTATACTAAATCAGTTATGAAATTTATAAATTCATGTTTTGAATGATTTGAAATTTAGTTTAAACCCATTAGATTGGGTCGCTATGTTTGATTTGGCATGAAACTGAATATGGAATATTTTAGTTTCTACTTTCTATGATCTTAAGCGGTTGGTAGTTATCAACAACTAAGCCTCACAAGATACTTTTGAATAAAGTGAAATTGGTTTAAATGCTATAAAGAGTATCTATTGAATCGGCAAATATACTTAGAATACAAGGTGCAGTTAGCATAGAATCATCTCCATTTGAGTATAGAGTTACTCGATATTAATAAAAGAATCCAGATTTCTGACAAAATATTTCAAATGCAGAAGCAATTAATAAAATAAAAATATGATGAGACACCTAAGGAGGTCAATACAAGAAATCCCGAGATGCCACCAAAGTCCTTGCCTAATTCTCCAACTTGCTTGAAAAAGAAGTTGGAATAAATCCATCAGCTGACGAGCACAGTAAGTAGCAAAGCATGTATATTAAATACAGTTCTAAAACAGGGGTCAAAATAATTTACCATATCAATATAAATTTGGCATACAGGTGAACGACAAAATAATCAATTAATCCAATTAACGATTCATCTGAAATAAGTCTCAATGGTGATCACAATACAACCTCCAACAACAATGGGGAACCACAACCAAAATCAATAGTACAAGTGCCAGTGAACAAATGTCTCATAATTGGATCCAATATTGAATCTTAGAGTTATCACGAGTAGACAGCACGTGGAACTTTTCTCAAAGAACGATCCGGTCAATAACAACCGTTGAGCATTAGGGCCACCGGCCTAATCCGGTCTCTTCCCTAATGGCCAAAGTCACCCGCACACAGAGGATTAATTTCTCCGGACTTCCAAAATATGTTCTCATCAATATCTACAAAGTTCTCACCAAAAAATTATTCGAACAACAAATGATTTTATTGATACCGCATGCCAATTTAATATAATCAAATATAAACAATATGTGTTTTCAATTTCAATAGTAAATTTCTCAAAACAACAATTTAAGAGACACGGGGAAGTTCGAAAGTACATAACATGCTTAATCACTCACCTGGTCCAAACGTAATGCGATCAAACAACGAGAAACGAGACCAACCTGAAGAGAGAATCATATAGCATTATTCTATCACTGAATGTACCAGTTAGGACTAACGTCAATTACAATTAACTAATCTTAGAACTAGCTCACTCCAAGCCACCAGAACCATCCAAAACCTTAAAATTCAATTTTCAACTCAAACAATATATTTCCTAACTAGCCACGTGTTCTCCATTCCCAAACTCTACCATATAGGCTTTATTCTCACAAGCACAACTATTTAGTCTACGTATATACAAATTGCATAAGCACACCGCCTCGCCATTTAACTCTCTCTCTCTCTCTCTCCCGAGTAACCCAATAAATTTACTCGATCCTAGTGCGCCAGTGCCCCCATCCATGGACCCTATTGCTCTGAGAAATGGTAGATCAAAAGTAAATGAGAGAGATGGAAAATAGTACTCCCAACATCCCATTTTTATTGTTCATTTTCGTTTTTTGTGTCGTTTTTTCAACGTTTATATCTTCTAATATGAATCTCTAAAAATATGCAATATGGATTTTGTTTGATAGTTCTCGATTAGATCTATAATACAAAATTTTCAAAATTATGAAAAATATTGTAAATTGGAAGATATAAGCGTTGAAAGAATGACATGAAAAACGAAAATAGACAGTAAAAATGGGACAGAGGGAGTATTACCTCAAACAAAACCCAACGAATACCTCCTCAGAAACTTGGCTGCTGCGGCTCTCATAGAAACTCAAGATACTCTTAATACTAACCCTGTTGAACACAAATTTCGAGTCTGCGAAAAAGACGGAAAAATGTTGAACAAGAGTCAATTTTATTGATGTATGAAATTAGGGTTTACAATCTCTGATTTATTTTCTAATCAAAGAAAATAAAGTCTTCTGATTCTTCTCTTCAGTTGTTGAAACGAGAGCTTGATGCTTGATCTCAAATCGAATGGCGGAATCTCCTCCGAGATTTGTGGAGAAGTTGATGACTTGGGTTGAAAGTTCTTCGAGGCTTTGAAACTTCGATTCGAAGAACTTCTTGGTGGATGCACACTTGAAGAATTCTGAAGGGCTTGAGGGCTTTGATCTTCAGAGCTCTGGAGCTTGTACGCTTCAATGTGCAGATGGCCAAAAATATGAGAGGGAACACCTCTATTTATAAGGATTTGGGTGGAGACTCCAACCCTAACCTTCTATATTTATCTCTTTAATTATTTCCTTTATTGAATTTAAAAGAAATAATTATTATTATTCACCAATTAGCCTAATTTGATTGGCCGGGTTTGATAAAATAATAACTGCGTCATTTTGACACGTGGCACCATTTGATTGGTCCATTTATGTGTCTCTGACTTTTGACCACGGACACTTGGCATCATTTGATTGGCCCGTCCATGAAACTTTGACTTTGACTTAAAGGCACTTGGCGACATTTGATTGGCCAATTTGTATGCCCTAGCAACACGTGGCGATTTGTGATAGGCCAGAAATTTTACATGCCTACAAATGCCCCCTCGTGACTTGCTCATGTATGAAAGTGAGTAGGTTTCGAAATGTTGACTTGACTTGATTTGATGCCGAAAATTTGTGTATGTTGCGATAAAGGTTTTTTTTTTTTTTTTTGCTTGACATTTGGTGTCAAGTTGAATTTCAAGAGTTGAACTTGTGAGGCGAACTTAAAATCCATGCATAGTCTTGCACGACTTGAATTTTTCCTTCAGAGGCAATAAAGACGTGAGAGCCCAATTTATTTGTGGACTAAAATTTGATAGCCCACGAAAACTTTTGTTCGTGAGTCTACTCGGTAAAGCCGGCTTGCCAGTAGATTGCCTATTGAGATTGAGCACCAAATCCTAACAACATAGGAAACTTTGGCAATTCTTGCTTCAAAAATTTTTTCCCCTTCGGAAAAAGTGGACCCATTTGGCCTATTTTTATTTTCACCGCCTCAATCTTTCCATTGAAACACCGGTTGCGGCATTATTGTACTTGAATTTGGGAACTCACGAATTAGGAATTGAAATTTACTTTCCTTTGATTTGCTTGAACTGTTTCTATAAATTGAGAGCAATAGAAGCCAATTCTCACAGCTGAATGCTATTGGGTCAGCGGAGAAACCTCGTAAGTACTCTTCTCCTTCTTCGTTGCTTGGTCTTTTTTTTGTTCTTGCTTTTGGCTTCTTTTGCTACGCGCTTCCGTTCTCTACCAATCACATGACATGTAGGTTGCTTAAATTTTTTTTTTTTAAGTATGCCTCTGCACTGAGCATGTAGAAACACACGTACTCTTTGATTTGTCGGGTACCACCGAATTTATGGCACAACAAAACTGTCATGTGCTCTCTTTCATATATGTTGGTGACTTCTTGTCTGTTTCGAGGCCATGTGTTGGTCTTTCAGCTTCTAGCCAAAACCAATTTTGCCTCTTTCTGACTCAGTGACTTTTAGGCAAGAGTTTCCAAATGATCAAAACATATCTTAATGACTGCAATTTATTCAGCATATGTGAACTTGAAACCCACATGATTGTGATTATTTTTTTGAAGTCCTGGCTTGATCACAATGGAAACATGCGCTGTCTTATAATATTTGCGAGAGCCCCTTTTTTTAACGATGTGTTGCTCCTATAATCTTCATGGCTACTCAGAATTTGAAGTTTTGATACTCCAATTTGCTTAACTCACTGAATCTTGATCTCCCATGTTTATTTTGCACAATACACTGCTTAAATAGAAGCAGTAGGTTGCCATGCATAACTTCGTGACTTTTTTTTTAGACCTTGTGGGATCAAGCATCCAGCGTATGGCCTCTACCCCATTTCAGACGGATTAGACTAAATTTAATTTGAGTAGAAAGATATCGGCGGAACCACTAAATTCGGACCAAAATACTTTTGTTGTCTTGAAACAAAGAACTAAAAGCTACTGGAGATTTAGAACACTTGTGTGGTAGTCTCCCAATTTGGACAACCAGTTACTGGCTCTTTATTCCTCTTTTCGAACAAAGTATACTGGCTCACCATGGAAACTTGTAATCTGAGATCATGCATGCTGTTAGAGCACAGCTACACATAGTCAATTTTAATCCAAACTTCATGGGCCCAGATAACCTTTAGCTCTTTCACAAGCAAATTTCCTTTTGGGAAGAAGTCCCCCCTTTTCAACTTTACTGACTCCATATATGCACGACATCATCAACGTTTAAAACTTTGCATGTTCTTTTTACGGGTCAGTTTCATCTTAATTTTTTTTGTTGGCAGCATGTGCAGAGACCTTATACAGTAGCAGAGACGTGAGTAGCTATATCACAGACATCGGTCAACTCGAAAAGAACTATTATGCTTTTATCCAAGCTCCGTTACTGCACCTCGATTGTTGTACACTGTTTAACTCCCTTTTCTGATTTGGACAGTGCTTGCACCATATTCCTAACAATGTCTGAACTTCCCCTGTGTCTTTCTTTTGCAGATTCGGTGTATCGTGATCGCTTCTTCGAGGTTTAAGCTCTGCTGCTGTATTTTCTTTGAGTTTTAATCTTCGCAGTCATTGCCTCTACGAGCTTTAAACTTCCGCTGCTGTTAGTTCTTCGAGCTCTGCTCCGCAACTTCTTCGAGCTTTAAGGCTCTGTTGCTGTTATTTCTTCGAGCTTTAAGGCTCTGTTGCTGTTATTTCTTCGAGCTCTGCACCCCAACTTCTTCGAGCTTTAAGGCTCCGTTGCCGTTATTTTTTCGAGCTCTAAGGCTCCTGTGAAGAGATGGCCTTATTCAATGATCATTCGATAAATGATCATCAATTTTTGTCCATCAGTTATGAAGGCGCTGCCCCAGCAACTCAAGTTGACCTTTAGGTTCATGATCCAGCCATTGGAGCTCTTGCACTAGATTGGGATCTTTCTCCCGATTCACACCATCTCTCACGATGGTATACTGAATCATCTCGAGAACTATTTAACCATGGGAAGTCCACTTTTATCTCCGACGATGCACTATTACTGCGATCATCTCTCCACAAGAAGAACAATGATTCTGAGCGCTTCCTTTTGTTAGGCGATCGAATCATCAACGGAGATGCTAAATGGGGTAACACGACTCCTCAGTTTGGGGAAATTTCTTTCATTGACGGATATTGGGAGTGGTTAGAAGATGTGCTCGAACGGAATAAAGCCATGCTAACTAGTGCGAAGATATATGACGCTGTCTTTGCATCCTTATTTACTTATGTTCGCAACACAAACCTTATTCGCTCATTTTGTGAGCTTTGGTGTCCCTCAACAAATAGTTTACACGTACCAATCGGAGAAGTGTCTATTTCTCTATGGGACCTACGCCAAACTGGGGGACTTTCCATTGATGGAATCTTTTATGACGAGGTCGTGCCTTCTGCTAGAGAACTCACTGGTGTTGACAAAAAGGATGTGCCACTTCTTCCTCCAAGTTGCAAGTACTTATTTTTGGCGTATCGCAAAATTTATTGTGCAAGCGAGGCTTCAAATGTTACTGTGCATGATTGGGTAAAGTTCTGGTTTAAAGAGGATCCCCGTTACAAACAGCCGCCTGCTAGAGTTCAGAAGAAAAGGTTGGGCGAGCCCAGGACATCCAACAATCCAACCGGCTTTATTGGAGAGAAAAAGTTGCGCTCCAAAGATACAGAAAAGGTCTTTGACGACTTGGGTGTTGAGAAGGACGTGAAAGAAGAAACCAATTTGGCTGCTCTTCTATCTTGTTGGCTATGCATTTTTGTGCTGCCTAACAAGGAAGTTGATCAAATTCGTCCAGGCGTCTTCAAAGTAGCAAGTATGATGGCTCAAGGAAAGAGGTTTTCTTTGGCGGTACCTGTCCTTGCTAGCATATACCATGGTTTGAGAGAGATCACATCTTCACCTAATCCAAGCAAATGTGGCACAGCGTTTCCCATCCATTATGTTTATGGGTGGCTTGGTCGTTATTATGATAGTTACTTCTTGTCTGCTCCCACAAAATTTGAATGTGGTGCCCGGATGGTGAGACTTGCTGGGGAAAAGAAGGCTAAACATTTTAGTTTTCAAGAAGCTTGTGATCTTTTGAAGAGCATCACACCATCGACTCTATCGCTCTTAGCCTTGGGTAAACCACAACAAGGAATTGTCACCGACCATGGGAAGCATTCAGACTCTTGGAATGATTACGTCATCAGTCTCAAATCAAGCTACTTAACTCTTCGTCGTAGTAATGAGCATATTATTGAGCCATATAGCCCTCACCGATTTGCTAGACAATTTCGATTTTGTCAAGACATTCCTGGAAAGTTAAGAGAAGAGCTCTCAACCGGCACTTTGGAGGCAATATTCCAACTTTGGGAGTCTCGCACGAGATTAAACACGAGAGCTGATTTTATGATTCCGTCGCATTCATCTGAAGGCCTAACCACCAAAGAGTATGTTGAGTGGTGGGAAAAATCTTCGAGCAACTTCTGTGGAGATAAACTTGCATGTGAGAAGCCAAAGTCACCTCTTACTGTTGCAAAAGGGAAGAATGTCATCACATTTCGCACAACGAAGTCAAAGTTGGCTACAGAAGTTACTCCACCTTCCTCAAAATCTAAAGAAAAGGAAGTGACCAAAGTAGTAACCAAAGAAAGCAAGAAGGCCGCAGTAGTCAATCCAAAGACTCCTTTGAGTATTCCAGCATCTAAACCAAAGCCTATTGTTAGCAAGGCTTCAGAACCAATGGGTGAAAACAAAAAGAGGACTAACATAGTTCTTTCAGAAGGAAGTAGTTCCGACAAAGGTGAGTGCCATTGGAAGCGTTCGAAAAAGAAAGCAGCAGACTCTGATTCGCGATTGAAAGAGAAAGTGACGGTTTCTGATTTGGCGAAATTGGACTATAATTTGGATGGCATTCTTGATGATTTGCCGGACACTTCAAACCATGTTGAGGTATTGAGTAAACGAGTAAGCTTTAATTACTGTCTTCTTTTGTTCTTTACTTTGTTTATTCTTTATAGAAGTTTGGAATTTTCTCATCAAATCTCTTAATGAGTTATTTCCTTCTATAGTTGGAGAACCAGTTTGCATCAGATAAGCGTGAAGGTTCTGTTGATGGTCCAGACCCTTTTGATCTTGCTTTGCGATCAAAACATAATTTTGTATCTGGGGCAATCCACCTTCCATCTACTTCCAAGCCTTCTACTTCCAGGCCTCCTATGTTAGGTTGTGCGGCGCCGTCGACTGCTACTGCATTTGATATGGGGAGTATGATCAGTCGTGGTCGTCTTTTGGCCGCGAAGATGTATGATAGCAATATTAAGAGTATCTTGGGCAAAACCCCTTTTGAGAAGCTAACATCTTTAAGACCAAAACTGCAAGTGATTTACGCTGAATTTTCAAAGCTTGAATTGGATTATTCCCCGCTCCAAACTCAAGTGGAGAAATATATACAGAATACCACCAGCTATGTTTCCATGAGATCGAATTTTGCTAGCGGGATGACTTCAGAGGTGAAGGAGCGACGATTGGCAGATGTTGATACCAAGAGAGGTCAACTGATGGAGGAGCTAGATCAGTTGGACTTGGAGGCCAAAAAGCTTAGAGAATCCCTCGAAGGGATTGATGCACAAAGAGCTCAGAAGCAGCATGGTGTCTCAACTTTACAAGAAGAGCAAGCCATCATAGAAGCGACTGAGGTGATGGAGCCGGCGGACATGGAAGTGGCTAACAATTTGGAGCAACTTCTAAAGTCTGAGCTGGAAGAGATCCAGAATTTGGCTTGGCTGGACTAGTTTTCCTTTGTCATATGTCTTTTATTTAGGCTTGTTTGGTTTACTAAATGGATGTTCTATTTTTTTAGCAAACCATGCCTTTGCATTTATGATGTTTTAGCATAAGACAATCACCTTATTATTTAAATAAAGTTTTTCTCATACTTTTAGCTATTCAGAGTTTATTCTCTTGCGAGCCATGAATAGCATAGTTGTGGTTGAATATATATATTTTTTGATGGATTGACTGAACTTAAGAAAAATTCTCAAGTTGCCTACGTACCCTTGGAAGGGATCAAGTCAAAACGTAGTTCAAAGGTAAGACAAATTTTTTTTTTTTTTGAATGACTGAGCTCGAATTCAAGCTGCCTACGTACCCAAAATGGGATCAAGTCAAACGTAGTTCATTTTTTTTGAATTTTTTTTTTTGGGCCGTGCACAGTTTTAGCTCATGCGGGCCAGGAGCAACATGCAGTTTAGGCTCATGCGTCATGGAGTAGCACATGCTCTTTAAGGATAGTAGCGCTTCAAGAATTTGCCATTTATGGGGCCAACTCTTAAGCCATCTTCAGCAACCACTTTGTAGGCGCCACTTGAGTAAACTTCTTGCACCACATATGGTCCATCCCACTTGGAAATGAATTTGCCACCGATTTTATGGGTGGTATTAATGGGCCTTCTTACAGCAAGAACCAAGTCCCCTTTCTGAAAAGAACGAAGACGAACCTTCTTGTTGAATGATTTTGACATGCGGGCTTGATAACACTCAAGACGTTGTTGTGCCTCAAGTCTCTTTTCATCAAGTTCTTCTAATTCTTCAAGGCGCAAGCGTGCGTTGTCTTCATGAGTGAGACCTTCTTGAACGGCCATTCTTAGAGATGGGATTTGACGTTCAAGTGGCAAAACAGCTTCCACATCGTACACTAGCGCATATGGAGTGGCTTGTGTAGGTGTTCGATATGTGGTTCGATACGCCCAAAGAGCTTCTTCCATTCTCTCAGGCCAATCCCTTTTTGCTTTGGCAACCACTTTCTTCAATAAGTTCCCAAGAGTCTTGTTGAATGGTTCCGCAAGACCATTTGCAGGCGGGTTGTATATAGTAGAGGTATGCTGCTTGAAGCCAAATTTCTGGCAAAGTTTGGTCATGGCACTATTGTAGAAATTCTTTCCATTATCCGTGATGATGCAACGCGGTACACCATATCTAAAGATGAGGTGAGTACGGATGAAGTTGACGACATTTTCCTTCTTCACCTCTTTCAGTGCTATTGCTTCCGCCCATTTGGAGAAGTAGTCAGTTGCAGCCAAGATGTACAAGTGACCATCAGAAGACTTCGGCAAGGGCCCCACGACATCCATCCCCCATGCATCAAAAGGCCAAGAAGTGACGGTTGGATGGAGCAGTTCTGGCGGTTGATGTATAAAATTGGCGTGGATTTGGCAAGCATGACATCTCTTGGCGTACTCCATGCAATCCTTGACCATGGTTAGCCAATAGTAGCCCATTCTTTTGATGCGAAAATGAAGTTTGGGGCCAGATTAATGTGCGCCGCATATTCCAGAATGAGCTTCTTCCAGAGCTTTCTTGGCTTCATTTTCTTCAAGGCAACGAAGGAATAACCCTTCAAAAGATCGGCGGTAGAGCGTATCTTTATAGTAAATGAATCGAGGAGCTCGACGCTTCACATCTGCTCTTCTATGTGGATCATCAGGCAGTATCCCATGTTGCAGATAATCGATAAGGGGTTGGCGCCAATCCTCTGTTTCAATTTCAAGTACTGAGACAACATTCACTTCCATTTCACCATTGTCCTCATCATCGAAGATTGGAGGTATGACCCAACTTCGGCATATTGGAATGTGCGTCTCTTGGTCAGGGAAAGCAAGTGTAGAAGCAAGTTTTGCAAGTGCGTCTGCCTGCTTATTTTCGCCTCGCGGTACATGCTCCAGAGTGACACCACCAAGCCATGCAATCAAGCGACGTGCGTAGTTGTTGAAAGGCATAAGTTCAGGCTTCCTTACTTCATAGATGTCGAGGAGTTGGTTGATGATCAACATTGAATCTCCATATACCTTGAGTTGTAAATGCTTTGCTTCAACTGCCATCTCCAGTCCGAGGATGAGAGCTTGGTACTCAGCCTCATTGTTTGAACAGTTTTGTGTGAGAGCGAAAGCATAAGGCAAGACATCTCCTTCTGGGGAAACAAATACTACGCCAGCGCCTGCGCCACTTCGATGTGACGCGCCATCAAAGTACATTGTCCATGGGGGACAAACTTCTACCACCATGACGTCTTCATCAGGCAATTCTTCAGACAACTCCCACTCGGTCGGTATAGGATGATCTGCTAAGAAATTAGCTAGAGCTTGCCCCTTAACGGCCTTTTGAGGTACATAGATGATCTCGTATTGTTGAAAGAGAAGAGACCACCTTGCCAATCGATCAGTGAGGACCGGCTTTGTCATGACGTACTTGATTGGGTTAGCCTTCGAGATGAGGTGCACAGTGTGAGCTTGAAAATAATGTCGCATCTTTTCAATTGCGAACACTAGAGCTAGGCACATCTTCTCAATTGTAGAATAATTCAATTCATGAGGCAGCATCATTCTACTCAAGTAGTACAAGGCACCTTCTTTCCCTTCATCATTCTCTTGAGCAAGCAAGGCCCCCACTGAACGCTCTTGGGCTGCAACATACAAGATTAAAGGTCGTCCAGGTTTAGGAGCGGTAAGAACAGGAGGTCTTGTCAAATATGATTTAATGCTTTTGAAGGCATTGTCGCATGCTTCATCCCAATCAAAAGGAGTCCCTTTCTTCATGAGGCGACTGAATGGTTGACATCGCCCAGCCAAATTTGATATGAAGCGACGAAGGTAAGCCAACCGTCCTTGAAGACTTTTCAACTCGTGAATATTTCGAGGTTCAGGCATTTTCATGATAGCATCAATTTTAGCTTGTTCGATCTCTATGCCGTGGTGGCGCACAATGAACCCAAGAAACTTTCCAGATGTAACCCCAAAAGCGCACTTTAAGGGATTCATCCTAAGTTGGTACCTTCGTAGCCGCTCAAATACTTGCCTCAGATCATGAAGATGATCATCTCGTTTCTTGGTCTTCACGACCAAGTCATCAACATAACACTCCACATTTTTGTGAAGCATGTCGTCAAAGATCTTTTGCATTGCCCTTTGATACGTGGCACCTGCATTCTTCAAGCCAAAAGGCATAACTTTGTAACAGTAGATGCCTTTTGGTGTACGAAAAGCTGTGAGCTCTTCATCTTGCGGAGCCATGCGAATTTGATTGTACCCAGATGAACCATCCATGAATGATAAAACCTCATGTCCAGTAGTGGCATCAACCATGAGTTCGGGTATAGGGAGTGGAAAATCATCTTTTGGACATGCGTTGTTCAAATCACGAAAGTCAACACACACTCGAATTTGCCCATTTTTCTTCTTCACTGGGACAATGCTTGAAATCCAAGTGGGGTATTTGACTTCTCGAATGAAACCAGCTTCAATGAGTTTATTGATCTCTGCTTCGATTTTGGGGACCAAGTCTGGTCGGAAGCGTCTTTGAGATTGCTTGATAGGTCGGACGCCATGCTTTACGGCTAGATGATGGACTGCAACTCTTGGGTCTAATCCAGGCATCTCTTCATAACTCCAAGCGAAGACGTCCCTATACTCACGTAGAAGCTCGGTGTAGGCAATTTCTTCTTCAAGGGTGAGCAAAGCGCTGATGTAAGTTGGTCGCGACTCATCTTCAGTCCCTAAATTGACCTCCTTTAGATCGTCGATAGTGGACCTCACTCCTTCTTCTAACTCCAGTGGAGCATTTTCCGCATCTTCTTCTACTTGAATTTCGTTACAAGTTGTTGTGATATGGAAGGAGGAAGTAACAGACTCTTCATCGAGACAACGATCCAATTCCTTGGAAGGCCCTCTGGTTAGCACCACAGTTTGTCGCCTTACTCTTAGTAATGCATCATCAATTGCCACAACGAGAGTAGTTTGGCGCTTCATGCGAGACGGTATTTTACTCTTCAATTTGTTGTCATCTTCTGACAAAAGAGCAGTCCTTCGTTTGGAAGCCTTCTCGATGGCACTGCTTGAAACACCCAATCGACTTTGGACCGACTTTCGTGGAGTGTTTGTTGAAGATATCTCACTTGGTAGACCCAATCTACTTTGGATAGACTTGCACAGGACAGGAAGTGTGGAGCTCTTGCTTTGTGGCCCTAGTCTATCTTGAATGGGTCCTCTTATTGGGGTTGGTGAAACAACTTCTTCTTGAGGAGTCAATCTGTCAAAGACTGACCCTTTTGATTTTGGAGCACTCAAGCGATCAAACACCGATGCCTTTGGTGATGAAGTGCATTCTTCTGCCGTAATGTGGTTGTTGCTCGACTTCTTTATGAAGATGCGAGCAGGAGCAGGTGCGGTGTATCCAAGGCCTGTTTGGGACTCCTTGATAGAATATCCCTTCTGCTTGAGCATTTTCTGAGTTGGGTTCAAGCCGTGTATCTTTTCGCCAGTCACTTCAGGCAAGAGTCTCCCTAGATTGGTTGAACCTTTTGGATTATGTCCAGCTTTTGCGAACAGCTTGTAAGCATTAGGATCGAATCCATTTGTCCGCTGGGAAGGTAGGTATTCATGCTCCACTTGAGGGCCATGTGCAGCTCGAACGAATCCTTTCAGGGGTGGAGTAACCTTTGCTTCGTTAAGGTTGGTGACTGGGAGTGTTAATCCTTTCAAGGCCAACTCTTCGTCTTTTTGCAACTTTGGTACATAACGAAGTATTGGCGTACATTTCTTCTTTGATGGATCTTCCACGTGAGACTTGCCACCTTGACTATTTTCCTCCTTCGCCTTAGTAAGAATGTTGGTTTTACTAATTTGAAGGTCATTAGCTTCAGAGGGTTTGTGACTTGATGAAGAGGCAGTGGGCACTAATTCTGTCAACACCATGTTCGCCATGTAGAATTTAGCATCAGCAAAATGAGATTCAGCCTCACTAAAAGGTTTGTCATCGGCTACCACCTTCTTTGTCATACCATCTCTGCAATACTTGAAGCATTGATGGAGGGTTGATGGGACAACACCATTCTCATGGAGCCACGGCCGCCCTAGCAATACATTGTAAGAGGTTTTGGCATCAATGACATGGAGCAGTGCGCTTGAGGTCATATCATCAATGAGTAAGTCCAGATGGATGATACCAACAGCTCTTTGCCCCCCTTGATTGAATCCTTGGATCATGAGACGGCTAGGTGCTAGTTCTTCCATAGAGATACCGAGTTCCTTCAAGGTACGAAGGGGCAAGATGTTGACCGCAGATCCGCCATCCAGGAGTATCCTATTGACTCTTTGTTCGCACGTGTACCCAGAGACAAAAAGCGGACGATTATGTGGAGTTGCGCCAAGCAATAAATCTTCGTCGGAGAGTGTAATGGCTCCAACGCAAGCAGAGCAATCTTTGGCGCAAATGGTAGAATCAAGATGGATTGGAGAGTGCTTATACGCAAGAGGCGACTCTAGCTCTGTCTCTTCGGTTTCTTCACAACTCACAGTATTGCATGAAGCTTCAAAAAGACTGGTGTTGCGAATTGACTCAGGCAAGAAGTCCCATAAAGTAAATGGAATGCGTAGTCTTCGGACTGGGATGTCTTCCAGCAAGTCTAAAGCTATTTTCTTCAGCGTTTTTCTTCTTTGTTGCCTTCTTATATGCCTCCTTCTGGGACTGGGCTTTGGGGCCACAGATTGAAGATGCTTTATACTTGGCGCGCACTTTTTCTTTCTGCGAGTAACAAGGGTCCATCCTTCGCCATCCATGTTATCTACTTCAACTTTGGCATAGATGTTGCCCCCAAGCTGTTGAACAGAATGACATCGCACTACTTCAATTGGATCGAACGACCCAAATTGAATCTTCACACTTCGTGGTGCTTCAGGCTGTTGAGTTTCGCCTTGTAGAGTAGCCACAATTTGATTTGTAGCTACGGTTTCTTTTTCGTCCTCCAAGACGATCTTTCCTTGGCTAGCGAGCTCCACTACCTTTTCTTTGAAGATGAAGCATCGTTGGGTTGGGTGACTAACCAAGCGATGGAATTTGCAATAGTTTGGATCATTAACTTTGTTAGCTTCCTCAGGTCGCTTCATCTCGGGGAGCTCAATGAGTTTCAAATCTAACAGTTGATCAAACATTGAAGGGACCTCTGAATCAGGGAAAGGATACACCTTTTCTTGCATCTCCTTCAATGTGAGTCTTTTCCTCTCCTTCATTTGCGGCGGAGTGGACCTCTTTACTTGCTTTTCTTTGGGTTTAGTAGAGATCTTGAATGGTGCAGCATTCACAGCCATGGATTCCTTCTTTCCTTCTTTGACTAGAAATTTGCCCCCTTTGCGAAAGTCTGGCTTGCTACCTATGGTGCGAGAATCTTGCGCTCTGCGAGAGTCTTGCGTCGGTAGGCCTTGCCTTCCATTTGCTGTGATGGTGAGCTCCATGTCATGAGCTCGAGTAGCCAATTCTTCAAAGGTTTTAGGCAGGATTCCTTAAAGAATGTATTGTAGGTCCCACTGCATGCCTTTGATGCACATCTCGATTCCAGAAGTTTCGGACAGCCTATCCTTGCAATTTAGACTCAAGTGTCCCCATCTATTGATATAATCAATGACAGGTTCATCCTTCCATTGGCGAGCATTCGTAAGCTCAAACATACTAACAATACGGCGAGTGCTATAGAAACGGTTGAGAAATTCTTGTTCCAGCTGCTCCCAATTGTCAATCGTGCCTGGCTCAAGATCGCAATACCAGTCGAAAGCATTGCCTCTGAGTGTTTGAACAAACTGCTTGACGAGAAGATCATCATCAGTTCCAGCATTGCTACATGTTTCCACAAAGTGAGCAATGTGCTGCTTTGGATTGCCTTTGCCCTCGAATTGTTGAAACTTTGGTGGATGATAACCAGCAGGCATTCTCAAAAGGTCGATCCTTTGAGTATAAGGCTTAGCATAAGTAGAAGAAGATTTCGGCACCTCATCGTACTTTTGCTTGATAGTGCCCAGAATGAAATCCTTCAGCTGGTCCATGGGAATCGAACCATCTCCAGAAAGCGAAAACTCTTTTAGGACTTCCTTCTGCTTTTTTGAAGACCCAATTTGACTTGAATCCTCCATAGTTTCTATTTTGGTCTTGAGGGAGGCAATTTCAGAGTCGCGCTCTCCTACGGTTTTTGTCAATCCCTCAATTGCTTTGGCCAAGGAAGCAACCTGCTCTTCTAAACTGACCGCATTTATCGTCATAACATTCATGATTGAAGAACTGCCAGGCTTGGTGAAGGCATTGAGATTTGACTGAGATGTGCTTCGAGAATAGGTGGAATCAGAACTGCTTGAATAGCCTTCTTCCGTGTTCTTTTGAATTTCTGAAGCAGACTCATGAAGCATGGGAGGATAAACAAAGGGATTCTCAATGATGGTTGCCATGCCTTTCGCTGTCTCCATGGTAGAAACACCTTCCGTCCCTTTTGCTGAGCTTGTGAAGGTTGGCGATGCTTTAGGTAGATCAGCACCAACGGCGGAGTTTGGTTTAGGTAGAAGCAAGGCTTGTGCAGATGCTTGAGCTGCAGCCTTTGACTTGCTTCGAGTTATTGGACCGCCACTTCTAGTATGAGATCCAGAGCCAGGATTTGCAACGGTTGAAGGCTTGAAGCGTGCAACCCTAGCTTGAAGAGCCTTTGAACTGTTGTTCTTAGGAGCCTTTGAAGCCTTTGAATCGTTCTTCTTAGCGGCCATTGAGAGTTTGCTTGATTTGTTGAAGAGAAAAGATGAGAAGCAGAGATTGTCCCACCGGGCGTGCCAAAATCTGTTGAACACAAATTTCGAGT
>BPLS01023213.1:0-18977 GCA_019656275.1 Rhododendron kiyosumense
ACTTGCCTATGGATGATAAATGCTCATGTAGAAAGTACTCGTCTAAAGCAATGTGCACAAGTTTACAGGTTATGTAGAAGAATAACTTAAAGCTTGCAATAACATATGGAAGAAAAACTCACTAATTCCGCAGATTATGCCTAGGGCTGCAAATAAACCAAGCTGTTGGTGAACTGTTTGGGCTTGTTCGTTTTGGTATTTGGATTTTGAATTTTGAGTGGAGAGAAATGAGAGTAATGATTGAGAAAGAATTTATTGGAGACCGTGCACAGAGAGAGAGTCCAAAATTCCAAATCCCAAACCAAACAAGGTCTTCGAGACTAGATTCAATAAATGCTCATTCGAGTTCGATTCATCTACTAAACAAACTGAACCTAAGCCTCAATTTTAGACTCATTTAATAAATGAGCAGAACCTGCACTTGACAGTATCCATAATGCTGAATATGTACAAACTTCTATTCGTAAATAATAAAAGTTTTACGTGTACATCAATAAACTTTATAAAGTACTATAAACTCATTTTTTTATAAACTTAAATAGGTATGAACTTATTAATGTATAAATAAAAAAAATTTATTTGTAGTTCTAGACCTGTATGAAAGCATAAATATATGATATTTTTGAACCATTAATGCTCATGAACAAGCTTGAGCTCCACAAACCTAAGCAAGCTCGGCTCATCAAATTTTCATTGAGCTCGAATTCGCTAAAAACTTAACGACCGAACCCCCACATTCAAAGGCTCAGCTTGATTCGACTCGTTTGGAGCCCTATTTATGCCGAAGTACTGAAAAGTTTCCTTCCTAAATTTGATATACTATAGAACTGCCCAAAACTGTGTACATTTTCTGTTAAAGAAGAAGACGTAAAAAGGTTTACGTTTTGGTTTGAACGTGAAGGCATTATTCAATCCTTAGCAAACAACCAGGGCATCATTTTCCCCTTCATTTACGAGCAACCAAACAATCTGACAAATCTCTTTCCCTATTTGTCAGGTTTAACTAACATTACTGCTAAAACCCCATGATTCTTTACAAATAGTATATAAAAAGATCAAAAGCTGAAGCAAGAACCCTACTCCTTCCTTTCAAAAAAAAGAACCCTACTCCTTATATATAAATATAAAATAAAACATAAAATGCCATGAGTTTACAAAACACACGATAAAGAAACAAACAAAATACTGGACATTGAAAGAGAGAAGATGAAAAAGGGATACTTGATCACAAGCGAAGGCTGAAGTTTGAAGATTGAAAGAGAGAATGAGAATATACCTCTGTTGGAGGAAGGGTTAAAATAAGGAATATGATTTTTGCACCCCACTCCCTCGTAAATGCACTCTCCAAGTTGTTTTTAGTTATGAACAGTGAAACTGGTTCGAATCAAACCGATTTGTATGCTTTGGATTGGAATTATGGATTAATGGTTCGGACACGAATTCAAAAATTTAAAAACCGTGACTCTCGGTTTGGACACGGATTTTCATTTTAAAACCATGGATTAACTGAACCGGACTGTGAGATACTTATTTTGCATAAATAAAAATAAATGCATAGTGTATTATAAATATTTTGACCACAGTTATAAATATTTTAAACTATTTTAGTATTTAACTTAATGTGATACAGTGTATATTCATGTTAAAAAAAAAAAAACTATGAAGTAAAGTGTTATTCTTATCAATTTATACTGTATATTTTCAAGTCCTAAGGGTATCCACAATGCTATAATCAAAAATTGATAATCAAAAGATACCACATCAGCTTTTGATTATTCATCTAAGAGATTACTAAGGCTAGCAATATAGATGTCTACAATGGTACAATCAAAATTGGATAACCAAAACTTGTCACATCATATTTTCAAACTACAAAAAACTAAAAACCGTGAACAATAGAAAATAATTTTTCTAAAAATAGTTTTGAAACTAATAAAAACTATTTACTAGAAATAGAAAAAAAAAATTGAAATTTTTTTTTGGAAAAAACTATTTTTAAAAAAAAATTAATTTTTTAGTAAAATATTTTTTTTCCAAAATATTGTTCGAAAAGAAAGAGAGAAAGGAAAAGGGAAGAGAGAATAATTTTATATAATAATTGGTGTATTTGATTGAGAATATATAGGGTCTATTAAATTTGGTTATTGTTAAAAGGTTGCTAATTTTGGTTATCCAAAGCCCAAAATTTGATTATTTCTAAGGAGGTTGCTAAGTTTGATTATAGTATTGTGAGCCATATTTTGTACCAACATTGTTAACTTTAAAAATATTTTACTTTTGATTATAGCATTGTGGATACTCTAAGGCTAAAAATCTAAACCCAACTTTGGTGCTTTGAACCTTGCAATGTGATCCACTATTGCACTTGAACCTTGAATGATGATTCGGGAACGAGAAGCACTACAGTCACCGAAGGCAAAATACGGTTGTTGGCCACCGCATGTCGTTTGGAGCTCATTCTGAATCCTGTACAGATGATTTGAGCCGTTCAATAATTTTAAAAAAAAAGTGGGTCATGCTAAAAATCAACTCAATCCGATATGTGGAGATGCTCAGATCAAGCTTCTCATCTTTGGAAAATCGGAAAAAATGAAAAGACTGATTTTTCCGATTTTCCAAAGATGAAAAAGTTGATCTGAGCACCCTACACATATTGGATCAAGTTGATTTTTTGCGATGCCAACTTGATATTTTTTAATTAAATTATGGAACGGCTTGGATCATCCGTGCGGAGCCCTAGAGTGGGCCCTCACAGCGCATTTTGGGTTTGGTAGCCGTAGACTTTCTGTTTTGGAACAGTAATTATTTGGAATGAATCTGCCAATTTGGAATGCAGAATTCAGAAATTTTTTTATTTTTCTTGTTGGTTGCTTATTTCCTTATGACATGTAGTAATTCGTAGATAAAAGCGGAACCGATCCATGGCTCACAGATTGAATTAGAACTTAACCGTGTGACTTTTGGTTCAGATACAAATTTTTTTTCTTAAAAACCATGACTCGCGGTTTAGGGTTGAATTCATAGGATTCCAAATCTAATCCGGACCGTAAGCAGCCTTAGTTTTAGTGTTTTTATTGTGTGTAATTTAAGCCATAAAATGAAAACTTTGAGAGTACATTTATAAGAAAGTGGGTGCAAAAATTACTATTCATAAAATAGAAAGTAAAATTTTCGCACTTCTCAATATGTTAACCTATCCGTGGTGCAAAAATTATCGGGCAAAAGTAAAAAGAAAGGGTGGCGGGAGTGTGCCCAACGCGTGTCAGGTTCACTGCAGATTCCCTATTGTGGAGGACACGTGGCGGAATCTCCAAGTTCTGGGTTTTGACTTTAAAGCCCTTTTTTTCTTTTATCAGAACTTTAAAGCCCAAATCCCCTTTTTTAATCTTGTTTTTTGGTTTATCCGCAATCCCATTTTTTTAATCGTAAAATGGAAAAGTTGTACTAATATTTTCTTTGTTTTTTATTAAGGTAATATCGGGAAGAGATTTTCTTTTCCACGGCTGTTCCGTAATTTAGGAAATCACAGCAGCCAATGATTTCTCAACACACCAGCCTAATTTAGGTGACCCGCGGTGTTATAGTGCACCCCTGCCCTATACGTGTAGTGCGATTAATTTGACTGTCCATCTCGGCAATGGATGGTTTGGATTTTTCATCCGAACAATAGACAGCTAAAATTTTTAGGAGCCCAAATTAAATCTTAGTCGTTCGCACCGAAATGAAAGGTCGGATCGACCGCACTACATTATTGCTGTTCATGGTTCACCGAATCAAAAGACAGAAACCACACCGAATCAAAGTCCTTCCCATTTAAACCATGGTCAACACTATTGCTGTTCATCGTTCACCCCGAATTATTACCATAATAACAAGAATGCCACTTCCAGCATAATACTGTACATGCTCCAGGCGGTTGCATCCGTATACTAGTAATTTTTTTTAAAAAAAATTATATAAAATTATAAAAGTCCGTCCCCCCAATATGGTTTTAAAATTATAAAAGTTGGTCCACCGAATATGGTTTTTGACAATTTAACATCCGCGCCAATCAAGAGTTTGGGAAAAAAATGGTTGTTTTCTATGATACTTTTTTTAGCAGACCTATTTTACTTTTTATTAAATGGATATCGTAGTAATGGAGGCTTAGTTCGGCTAAATAATTCAAAGGTGCTTCTTTTTTTTTATTCAATTTTGTTCCTTTTTGTTGGTTGGGAATTGGTATTCACACCCTTTTTTGTTATCCACACCCTTTTTTTTTTAGGATTGAAAGTGTATGTATTTATTTTGTTGAAAGACCAAAAAAGAAAGTGTGGATAGCAAAAAAATGAGTGAGTATCAATTCACTTGTTGATTTTGCCTATTTTTTATGGATTATTGGTTTGTTAGCCCTTTTTGGCTTATTTTTTGTGGAGGGCTTTTCCCTGTAAGGAGAATTACACCCGTCCACATGAGGTACAAGTGGAAGTTGGTGTACCGTATGCAATTTTGTATTTTGAGCCACAAAAATTTGTCAATCACCACCAAATCTCATAATTGAACATCAAAGAATTTGTAAATGGAATGTGTACTGAATATTTTTTCCCAATTCCAAAGAAATGAACTAGTAAAACATAAATAATATAAACCCCAAGAGGTTTGGCCAATTGGTTGTGAAAAAACAACAAATACTTTATGAGATCACACATTCCATTCCCATTTTCACGGAGGCTGAACATTCCAGACTTTGGGGCCACTAGAGGTTATGTTCGGTCGTTACCTTCAGAGTCTAGAAATTTGTCGAGACAAGCTGGCCCGAACATTCATTTATAATTATAAAAACAAAAAAACAAAATACTACGAACTCACTGGACGTGGGACAGGCTGTTTGAAGGACACCTTGTCCGCGGTTCAAAAAAAAAAAAAAAGGACACCTTGTCCCACAAGTACCTAGGTAGGCTAAGCTCTTCTTTGGTCCCCTTCTCCAGCGGCGGCTTCTACCTCTCTTCTCCCTCATCCTTCTCCTCTCCTCTTCCTCACAAAAGTTGTGTAGTGGTTGAGACTCTCATCCTCAGAAGATATTTCTCCCACCACCCTATCATTTTTGGACCTTGGTGACCTGGATCTAGTTTTCATATCTGAGGTCTTAAATCCGATCAGCCTTGGTGACAAATCCGTAGGTTATTCTATAGTAGCGGCAATGGTGCCTACTGCCTAGCAGTAGTGACTGCGGTGAGAGTCGTGGGACTAAGGGACGTTGAGCTCCAATTGCCGATATGAATCCTCCGTCTTCCTCTAGCCACGTTCACGAGTAGAAACAGTGCTCTCCACATCAACGTTGCTGTTAATTTTGACATGAGTTCTATATTTTGTTGTTTTTCTTATTCCGTAGCAGTTGAAAAGATGGTTGTTTTAACGTGGAAATGAAATGGGAACATTCCATTTGCTCTACAAGAACTGCAACAACAAAATATACATGCAGTCCCTGAAATTCCACCGCAACTCTTATAAATGACATCCCCAACCTCGGACAAGTTGTTTGAGCTCCACCGACTTTTATACGTACTTAAGTTAATCCAGACCACAGTATTGCCCAACTCTCCAGCACTTTCTCTTTGGAATAGCAATTTCCCTGTTCAAAAACAAAAATCTAGACAAAAATTGATTCAATATTCATGCAACTACCCAAGATTTTTGGGCAATTGGACCCAATAATCGTATAATTGCACTTAGACACTGAAGTTATGGATTCGACTCTACGGAAAAGAAAGTTGATGCCCACCTTGATGGGTTGCCGTTGGAGACTGCAAGAGTAATTTTTCTAATATGATGATATCGAAACAAATCTAGGCGAAATAGCAAGTGAGAAAAAATCATCCTCCGCTATTACTGTATTACATCTTATGTTGTCTCAAACCGTTGCTCCAGTTTGAGAAGATGGAAGGCAAATTTCTGAATAACATTTTTTCATTTCCAAATGCTTTTTCTCCCATAACCAATACTAGACATCAATCCGATGTCTGCTACGTAATGCAGCTTCTCCATTTTAAGTGATGAGATACCTAACTCAAAACGCAACTTCAATTGACATATGTACAGTAAACAGGACAGCTTTTCAAAATTTCCAAATTCAACATCTGGGTTCTCACACCATCCGAAAAGCGAGATGAACAACTTTAATTCGATCATGTATTAATAATTATGAACACCAGATGCAAAATACTAACACAATGACACCGAGATGCACCTGCTCTGTTAATTTGATCGAATGAGAATAACCATAACCACGATTGGTGACTGACAAAAATAAAATCACATCAATAATAACGCTTGCTTAATTTTGACGAAATCACCAATAACATCCTCAATCCGCTGTATGTAAATGCCACACAGAAAGATAACAGCCGGTTGATATGATTTTACTTTCTCGTCTTCCACCACAACCCAAAAGCAAAAGCTCATAGATTCATATAAGCCATAGCTTGAAATCCACTCGAAATATATAGGAGTGTGTCTGTTTATCAGAGAAATATATAGGGGATCCTTAATTTTGACTACAAAACACAAATTCGTTTAGCTGGGGATGAAGAATTATTACGAAGAGAAGTGACCTCCCTCTTGACAAAAGATGGCAAGGCAAAGGCAGCAGTGTGGATCTGTCAGTAAACAACAAAAAGTTATTTGAGAGGGTACACTAATTCAACTATGATCTACTTCATGGACAAATACTAACAACTAGCCTACTAAGATAACACCTGCAGCTGGCAAGAATTAACCAAATCCTATATTGGGACACTACTCCCTTGCAATACAAAGAAGCACCGCGTCAAACCTTTCTCACATATATGGTTTGTAAGACCCTAGGAGTTGCGTGCACGGGCCTATAGTGAAGTCATTTGTGGGCATGAAATGCATCAAGACAACAAATGAAAATTAACCGTGCAATTTATATTTGTGCATACACGAATGCCAGAAATTATGTATCATTGTTTTTATGCAACTCCAAAAGAAATGTCAAGGTTGGGATAATTTTTCAAACTGAGGCAATAAAAAATTCAGATGCTGCAGGGTTTCATGATCCAGTCTGTTTAAGAAGCTGTAAGAAACTTATAAACACTAATGCTTTCTAAGAATTTCAGCTGAGCAAGCTATCGGGAAAACCAGCGACAGGATTGATACATTGAACAAAGTCCTTAAAGTGAAAACTGAGAGGAAATGTAATTACCTCAGAGTTGTAAAACCTTAGTTCCCTTCGACGCTTGAATGCTCCCTCTATTTCTTCAATAGGATTGATAGGATGAATAAAATCTACAGGGGGCCCCTCCGTTGAGCATACCAAAAATCCAATCAAGCCACTGTACATACAACACAACCACCATTTTTCGAATAGAACGTATCACTTCAGAAATTTGTAAAACTAAATCTTTTATAGGTAACAGTCCAGGATGCTAAACTGTGGCAAAACCAAGACAACACTGTACCAATGAGTCTGCGTATGCCTTAATGCTGTAGTTTTACAGAAGGAAAGAATTGAATCCCACACTTTTGTAAAAGCAGGCTAGAGGTTCCATGGGGTCAGACTGTAAGGTTGATGAAAAGCCCCCCATGCAAACAGTTTCATTATAGGAAGTTCGGGGGGATGGACGAGTATACCTTGGATATGTAGGAACACTTGTCCATGCATAGTGAACAGAACCCTTAAATGTTTCACGGCAAATAGAGATCATATCCTGAATAAGATGAGTGTGAAGCCACATACTTTCCGCCATGTTACACAGAACACCACCAGGCCTCAGTGCTCTTGCAATAGTCTCAAAAAATGGCTTTTCCACAAGTTCTTGAGCAGGACCTAAATCAAGAAAAGAAAGCCAACACAAACATCTTACGGGTTACATACTTATTTAAGGTTGGGGAAAATGACGGCCCAGGACGTGTTTTTATAATTAATTTCCATTAAGGACAAATTAAGAACATTTGTTAATGCTGAAAATGTCCTTGGCAGGTATTAATTATCAAAACACGTCATTGGCTGTCATTTTCCCTTTAGGTTGTTTATCCTAAACATTAACCAAACATGCAAACACGAGTCTAAATCCAAATGCCAGAAAAATAACGAAAAATACTTACGTAATCCCTGTACAATGCATCTATGGTGCCTATATCTCAAGAAACAAAGAATCAAGAAGAAACCAACACAACTGTCTGTATGTTTCCTCCAAACATACTGATTGTAAGCATCAATCAAGCTTAGATTACTAAAGTAAGACAAGGAACAGTATCAGTCTAAGTCCACCTAGCAGACATTCCAAGGCACCAATATCCAAATGACTTGCAGTACAATTGCCTATATTAAGCATATAACTTACAAGATTCAAAGCCCTTGACTAGCCTCTAGAGAGATACACACAACCAAGTTAACCAACATCATGAGTTAACAATCAACAAAGATGTACAACAAAGGGACAAAGCCCAAAAGGAAACATAAATAAAATGGGAAAAAGGAAAAAAGAAAACATAAAACAGAAAGAAATAGCGGACCGCAAACATACCCACAGGATCTGAGGAATCAACAATAACCGCATCATACTTTCCTTCAGGTGCACAACGTAGAAATTCAATCGCTGTTATAATCATGAAAACAAAGATCAGCATGAAAGGGTAGCACCACAGCTACATTTTTTAATCTAGCTATTGAACTATGTCGTCGTTTGCTTACGATTGTCAATAACCTAGATTAACAGATGCATCCAACATGGAGCAACCAGACTACAGATGCACACATGTTACTTTACTTGATTCTGAAAACACAGGAATATCCTGCCCACATACCATCACCAATATGCAGTTGCACACGAGGGTCCTCAAAGCCCATAGATAACTCCGGAAAAAACTTCTTACTAACCTGTAGCGTAAGAAAGTATAGAAGTACTGGTTATACAATAAAGAACAAAAGAAAACAGCTAACCAAATGATGGGTGAATCATTTCACCACTTACATCTATAACCATCTTATCAATCTCACAAATATCAATGAGCTCCACAGAGGTGTGGCGCGAAATTTCCCTAAGAACTCCTCCATCACCACCGCCTACAACCAGAACCTGCATCGATTAATTTATAAATTAGGGACAAACAAACAGTGAGGGTAAAAAAAAAGAGATACAATCACTTGCAAAGTTATGCAATGCAAAAGATAGGCAGCTCCACCAACAATGTCCATCAAACTTGTTCACAACAAAAATTAGAATTGCTCTCTAGATGTTGTTACCGTCATGCATAGAGGCTGAAAGCACCTACAAACTCTCTTATTTTGTTTATTCAACTATGCCATGAAAAGAATATCTGCATACATCCATTCTAGATGAATAATGCCTGCATTGAACTTGAAGTTAATTTAGAACACTTGGTTTGAATAGCCGTTGATGGGGAAAGGATTTCCTGCTTCGTCAGAGCCCTAAGTTCAGGTGAACGGGTTTTAAGAAAGTGATGACAAAAATTCCCTGCTTTGTCAAAGCCTCAAGCCCCTTACTTTTGTGACACCTGTATATTACCCACTAGTTGACAAATTGAGCTGGCAGCAAAAAAGAAAAAGTTGAACAGAAAGTAAATGGTGAGAAGATTCTTGCACCAAAAGATGCCACTTTCCGATTTTGGTCTAGAGACACCCAGCAATACATCTCTCCCAGGAGAGTTAGAAACTTGAAATTTTTCCCGTACTAGACAATATACCTCAGTTGGGAATGGGGTTTAGGGGTCAATAGGGGGAAGGGGAACCACGATGCTGGAGTGTATAATCCATGACACTCCAACCCAGAACCACTCAATTAAGTCCAACCTAGACGCCGTCAGGCTGTTGGCTCAAACCTCATAATCTTTATGCAATAAAAATGAACCTCAAATACTTACTACATTGCGGGTCAGCAAGAAAAGAAACAGAAAACATGTTTGGAGTTAAAATTGCTGCTTAGTGCTTGCAATCTATCACTTTGTATAGTTGAATAACATAACCATAGCTACCAGTAAGTTAATGTTTACTTCAACTAAGAAAGCAAAACAATAAAACTCATGATAATAAGACAATAGATTCATGATAACAGACAAAAGAACAAAACCCATGATGCTGACATAACTGTTTTGGGAGATCGAATAGAACAAAGGGGAAGATGAGCTATCATCTCTTGATAAGCACATTCATCTTTTTCGGTCAACTGAACTATGCCATCAAGCACAAGCACTTTCCCATAGGTTGAGGACTGCAGACAAAAGAACCCGCATCATGAATTCAACAATGACATATAAGCAGCAGAAAAACAGAACGTCATAACTCAAAGGATAGTCAACTAATCATGCATCTAAAATGCTGAACCTCAAAAACCAGGATCTCTTGGTACTCTGACTTTTCCTTGTACAGGATTCTTTCCACTTCCAGTGAATGTGCTTCTCCTACAAGTGAAAAAACAGGATGACTAAGACATAACCAGAGAATCATAAAGTGTTTCGGCATCGCCAAGTAGTTTCAAATTTCTACCATTTGAAAGAAAACCATGCTCGAAACCTTAATGCCTTCTAAACAGGAGTGGATAGTAACACCCGGATATGTAATCTCAGTATATTTTATTCCCAGGGTATCTAAGTATACATTACTCTAATCCTGTGTTCAGAATAAGATAGGACTGGATTTAACAAATGTTGCGTATCCAAATGTCGAGCCAATCCAATGTCTGGCAGCATATTTTATACTTGAGGATAAAACTAAGGTTCCTTAACCTCTTATCATCATGGCTATATGAATAGAAGTGACAGAGTAATGAGGAGTGAAATGGAAATCAAAAGCTCAAATTGATAGTTTTTCTCCCTTATATGAGACAAGATCAGTAATAATTCCTACCCAACTGTCGTTACAGAAAAGGGAAACTGAAAGCATATTCTCTGTCCCACAGGACAACATAAGTAATATCAGTTCACAAGCTCACACGCACAAGTATGCCACACAAACAAAAACACAAACAAAAAAGAAAGACCTCAATGGCTCTATGGAATAATGCAACTGAAAAGCTGTTTTGGGGGTAGAATTCAAATTCAAGTGCTCAAGTTATTTCTTTATGTTGGTCCCATCAGACTGCACAAGTAACACCCTTTCCCAACCCAATGGTACTTTTATTTGAACGGCCCCACCCTTGTGCATTCCCCGACATTCAGTCCAATTTAAATTGACCCATGAGCATGGCAAACTCAGAAGCTGGATTGGACGGAAATAGTCAGACAGCATCAAATTTAATCCAATAGCAATCCACATTCTAAAAACAATGGAACCCCATAAGGAGGCATTCATTAGTTCATTATAAGCTTATTCATTCTTCTCTTTTCCTTGAACGTAAGGTCATTCCCCCTTCCCTCTCAGCTCTTGGTACAACTTTGAACCGTTAACAGTCCCCAGCACCTACAAACTTCTATATTGGCAGTTACATCTTAAACCTCCTTTCAACAAGGAAAATAATACTCCATTTATATTTTCCTAGACAGTGGTGAGGATCTAGAACTTAGATGTGCAAAATTAGTGAGAGAAAAATAGACAAGAAGAATGTCATTCACTCACTATAATGTTTGGATGTTAAAAGATACCACAAGGCTAGCTGGAAAATGCCAAAAATAAGATATACCTGGCCACATAGGGTTGTTGAAATACACTCGCTTGCCAGCTTTTCCTGTAAATAAGGACACAAAAAAAGAGAAGTCAAGGAACACCAACACTTATAGAAGTAAAACAAAAAACCACACTATAGTAGAAGGAAAACAAAGATGTTTACAGGACATGCACTGGCATAAACATATGATAAGAAGTTAAAAATAATGACCAGTGCAGGACATAGGTTCGGAGAACCATCCCGAGACAACTGTTGAATGGCATTTGGCCTCAACCTCAGGGTCCGAGGCCCTGGCTTTCAAGCAACATGAAGGTATAATAGCCTTATCCAAAGCATTGGCAGCATCATTCGCCTTCCCATCCATAATCTTCTGGCATTCCAAACCTTTTCCTGCGCCGGCCTCCATGTATTACCTTTTTCTTCTGCGGATCCAGTCTCTAACAACCAAAATTAATTGCAATCAGAGAAAATCCCAATGACTTACAGCGTGACAAGGCTTTGAAAAAGGTTTATGCATGCAGACAGACACATGTAGAAGAAAGCAACGAGCTACGATAAGACCAGCCCAAAAAAAGGATAGTTAAGATTTCAGCTCGTCCTCACATCGTTATTGTCATGAAAAGTTTCCCCCCTTAAAATAAGCACTATACTCAATCCCGTTTTCGTAATGCTTTTTGTCATAATCAGGTGATGAACTTGAACGATGAAACAAAACTCATCAAAACAAAGGGCAACGACTAACAACACTAGAAAAATAAGCCAACCAGGCGACAATAATTAAAAACACAAACCCAAAGGAGGGGGAGTCTTGAAAAGAATACCTGAAGAATTTGCACAAGTTCAACTGTTCAACAAAGAGAAAAAAATGAACATAGGACATTTAACCCAAGCACACATATCAAAAGTGGAAACAAAATAAAGAAGAGTCAAGAAAGGAAGTTTAGAAACGTATAATAGGGAAGACAAATAAATTGGTATAAAGCAGAGTTAAAACATTCAAAAGCAAAGAAGGTACAAGATCTTCTAGATATAGAAAGCAAAATTCAACGAAATCACAAATCAAATCACTCGCATATTCGCCTACGCAAGGACAAGAATAGCAATTCAAGCATCAATTTAACACATGCAACAACATATACGTTAATGAATTTTATAAAGATTCTGTTATAAAATCCAAACTAGATCTTCCTAACGGCTTAATATTTTAAAAAATAAAAAATGGGTTGGTCTAGTGGTTGTTTGCTTCCTCCTAAAGAAGCAGGTTAGAAACCTGTTAGGTGATATCAATTCCTTTGGAGGCTCTGCTTTAAATATGTTCGCCGGTCGAATTGGTGCCCAAGATTAATCGAGGTGTGTGAAAGCTGCCCTGGAATGGCACGTGAGTTATAAAAAAGATATTAAAAACTAAAAATAATAAAAATAATTTTTCTTTACAACATTGGGCATGAAAAGTACTCACGCTCCATTTCGTCACTTGTTTAAAAAAAGAAGATGAAAACGTATTAATTACGCTACGAATTGAACTTAAAACGGTGAATTATGGTAACAGTTGAAGTTGAATCGTGAACAGCAAAAATCTTTTACCGAAAAACCAAACGGCAGCGTAAAACGACGTCGTTTCCTATTCCAGAGCTTCCTCGTGAACTAACCAAAGTGCTAGGGTTCAACAAAAAAAAAAAAAACCAAAAAAACACATGAAGTCAAAAAAGAAAAAAGGGTAAAAAAAGAGAGAAGGAAATCCATCTGCTTCGACGAATTAGCAAAATAAAAGAAACAAAGCAAAGACATCGAATTAAAAAGGTGCGGAGGAAATTAAAAGCAGACAGTAGAATACAAGAGGGAATGGGAAAACGAACAGAGATTTAAATATACCTTGCGTGATGATAATAGCGGGCTCACTGATACACAAATATGTATCTATGTGAGTACGAAGAGAAAGCAATGGAGGAGGGAGAGAGGTACTTTTAAGAGAGAGATTATTGTGTTTCGAACTTGGGTCTCTCTCTCTCTCTCTCTGTCGGTCTGTCTCTCTCTCTCTCTTCTGGTTTAGGGGAGTCTGGTTTGAGCTTGTTTGGTTTGGACGGAAATGGCGTATTTATATATCTCTGCGGGGAAAGTGGAAAATGACGGAGATGTCCCTGGCTAATTCGGTAGGTCTGGGAGCGGGACGTGGGAGTTGGGATTGGAGGACGTAAAGCGAATTTGGGAATTTGGGCAAAAGAATTGGTGACGAGGCTGTCACGCTAGTTTAATTTGTGAGTACGAACTTCTCTTTTTTGATTGAAAAAAAGTAACATCCTTTTCAAGAAAATTTATTGGGAGTGATTGAGGCCTTGTTCGTTTAGCACATTTGGGTATTTTTGTTTTGATAGTGCGTGGAGAGAGAAATAGGATAATGATTGGAGAGAGGGGTAATGAGTGGAGAGAGATAGAGAGAGAAATGAAATTAATAATTGAAGAAATAGAGTAATGATTGAAGAAAGATATAGGATAATGATTAAAAAACAAAATAAAAACAAAGTAAATATGTTAAACGAACAAGGCCAGAGTTTTGAGGGAGGTTTGTATTTGGAGGAAGATTTTTGAAAATAATCAGGAGAGAGAGAGAAATTTTTTTTATTAACGACTGTGTATAAGATTTTTGAGACCCAAAAAGAAAGAAGTTTAGTCCATTAGGGGAGAAATAATTTCACAATCATTTTAAGTAGTGATTGAGCCAGAAATTTGCTAAGGGATGGAACTTAGGGGAGAAATTATTTTGCAATCATTTTAAGTAGTGACGGAGCCAGAAATTTGCAGGGTGAAACTGTTCAAATGGAGTTCACCGGTATATTTTACATGATGGTAACAACACGAAGGAAAGTTGAGAGTAAATTTTCCTTTGACTATGAGGCCTACCCAACTACCAATTAACCACTTTTGCGGAAGAAACAATCTCAACAACTTCAAACGAACACCCAGTGATGAGACTTGAACTCTTAATTTTCTGGTGAGATGAAAAGAGTATAAAGTTGTGAAAAGTTTATCAATTTACGAAAAGTCTACGGTTCCCGATCCCAAAATCCCGATCGGATCCCGACGTCCCGTCAGGCACACTCCGGCCACCGAATGGCCGATCCGAGTCGTCCAAAAATTCTAAAAAAAAACCGAGTGGGCCCAAGTGAGAATCAACGTCATTCGATATGTGTAGGTGCTCGATTCAAACACTCAATAATTTTGTAACATATATATACAAAAATATGGAGTGTTTGGATCGAGCACCTACATGCATCTAATGCTGTTGATTCTCGCGGGAGCTCACTCGGTTTTTTTTTATAGAATTTTTTGACGGTTCGAATCAACTGTCTGGTGGGGGGTCGGGATCTGATCGGGATCCCTTTTGGTCGGAACCGTAGCACCACTCATCAATTTATACAAAAGTTTCTGAAAAGATAGATGCTGGATAAGTAAAACCGTTTCTTGTCATTCTTTCATTCGGTAAAATATTTTCACAAATTTACAACCCAGAAAGAGGAGTGGTACAATACATGACTCTTGGCGCATGATAATGTCGATGAAATGAAAGGCTCAGATTCACATCACTATGAATATGAATTGTTCATTTTATTTTATTGACATTTTCATGTACCAAAAATCATGTATCCCATCATTTTTTATTCAGAAACAATTAAGAGCATTCATGACATTATTAAAGGAACCCAGAGGGCCTGTGCATGGTCGCACAACATTCCTGTCATGCACAATCTCAGTTGTTCGTCTGTGTTTTAAACAGTCCGAATTTAAATAATTTTTTTTTTGAATAAAATTTAACTCTTTTCCAAATTTTTTTATTTAAATTCGGACCATCTAAAACACAAGCAAACAGTTGGGATTGTACACAGCAGGTGATGTGCACGTACTGAACAACAAGGCCCTAGGCCCCCCCGCTTTCATTATTTAAAGTTGCTTTCTTTCTTCTTCAATTATAGCTGTGGTCTAAATTGGACAAGGAGTCCATGTCAGAATTGATAGTGGCACAAGAGAGAGATTTTTCAGTGCCGGGCGATATATCCCACGTGGTATTCATTCGGCGTATTCGATCCGTTTGATATATTTTTAGACGGTTCGTATTGAAACCTTCTTTCTCCTCTCCTCTCATCCCAATACTTTCTCTTTCCTTTTCTCTCTTCAAATCTGAGCTGTTTAAAAACGAAATAAACGGCACGGATTCACGAACAGACACCACGTGATACCCGCTCCATATTGAAAAATTTTCAGGCACAAGAACCACAATCACGTTTATGTTTCCTTAAAATCATATGGTCAGTCCACCGACGGATATGGCTTTATTGGAAAGATCACCTAATTCCTCCGGTGAAAAGAAAATTTAAAAAATGTTGCAATTTCCAGAAAGGAAGAAGTTTTTTCTTTTGCCCAGCAAGAAATTAGGGCCGGTTTGGTTTCAAAAGTCATTTTGACTAAATTTTTTTTTGACTTCTTTTTCGCTTTTGTTAATTTTGCGTCAAATTTTTGTAATTTATTAATTCGCCTCAACAAAAATAAGAAAAAATAACCGTCTTATTGAAAAAGTAAAATATTTTGATTGAAACTCATATATTTTTTTTTTCAAAAAAACCAAAAATAAATAAAAATAACCGTCTTATTGACTTATTTTTTTTTTTTCCAAAAAATTATGAGTTTCGATTAAAAAAATTGCTTTTCCGATTTCTCTCGTCGAGACAAATCAATAAGTCACAAAAATTTGACGCAAAACAAACAAGGGGAGTGATTTTGCCACTTCCCTTTTTGTTAAAGCCACTCTCCTTTGTGTCAATATAAGATGATTTGTTTTGTGAGAGATGGAGAGTGACATTATCAAAAGGAAGAGTGACAAAATCAATTCCCAACAAACAAATGCAATTTTTTTTTTGAATAAGAACATTTTAATCCAAACCCACCTAACTGACGGCGCTTGGAAAGAAGGCAGAGCCTGGAGTGGCCTTGGTTTCACAGCCAGCTTACCTTCCTGATGGTTCTGTGGTTAAACAAACGTCTTCCTCAGCTCAAGAGTCAAGCCCCTTCCAAATGGAAATTCTCCTAGCTGTTATGACTGATTGTTTAAATGTTGTAACGCATATAGGAGGACAAAACGAGGGTAATTTTACCGATAGTTTTTTGTTGCGCGGCCTCCAACAAGAGATTTCCAAGCCTTTTGTCTTGCAACTTGAAAGTTAAGCGCAAGGATACCCAACAAGTTCGTTGGCTAACTACGAGGGCTCTGATGCAATTCATGATTCAGTTACAGGTGACGCACATTTCTTTGATAGAGCTAGTGTAGAGTATAAGATTTCGTAGCGGCTTTATTTGTTGTGTTGTTTTCCTCTTCAAAATTATCTATTGAAGTTCTTACCATTCACAATAAAAAATAAAAAAATACCAGTCTACGGGGGTTCACAACTCAAAAAAAATTCATTCCTTTAGGAGGCTTCTTCTCTTGTCAAAAGACACCATCTTTAGAGGCTTTTAGAATATCTCTTATTCTGTTTGAAGGTGAAAGTCATTTCTTAGTTTGCTACAATATCAAGCATCACAATTGGGCAATTTTGCTTTGAGATGTAAAAGAGATTGAGAGAGAGAAAGAGAGAAGCTGACTCTTGAGATCTTGTGTCGAATTTGGCAAAAGCCTTGGCGTAAACATTGTTCAGCAATGAATTTAACTTGGGTAGGGCTTATCGTCCGACCTCATCTGCCCATCGATCCGTTATTAACTTCGAAAATGTAAATTTGCAGAGGCCAACAGCCAACAAGGAAAGGCATATCGGAAGGTGAAACACTCGACTCCACCATACACAATCATGGGTCAGCAAATGGAAATGGTAAAAGAGAGTTTAATGACCACACGATTTATGCCCATTTTGGTCATGTGGGTATCTAGAAATTGCGTCACTATACACGGGTTTGGCTTTTCGTCCAATTGGTGAAACAAAAAGTCACTTTGGCTTTTAAGAAAATGAGAATTGCAAAATAGGCACGCATGCTTGGTTTAATTACTCCTCCTGCTTCATTATTCAACACTGATGGAGACCCAAAAGGTATCAAAATTGTTCGAGCTTTTGACACACAACACTAGGGATTCGGATTTGTACCCAAAAAAGGCACGAGTCGTTTTCTTTCTTACTGGATATGGATTATTAAAGTTTTGATCATTGAATTTATGAGACTAAAAATTGCACAGAAAGGCAGCAGGAATCGGATTCCTACTGTGTTCGTTATCATTATTGATGAGAGATGTGGACTGTCATTTTACCTAATTCTACACATGTTACGTGAGTGTGAGTATGTGTAATTATTTGCGTGTTTGTGTGTGGTTGTAGCATTATTGTTTACCTTACACCCATCACTCCATCATGACTCATGCAAAATTTCCGGTCCATCACCCACCCTTGCATTGCTGCAAGACAAGCATGCGTATCTGCAAAGTTTCACATGGCTTTGGCGCCCTCACGGATTTATAAGGCTTTGTACAAGGAAGATCATGATCTATTACTAATAGCTCTAAACTTTGCATCAACCAAGCGATGTAGGACTTGTGATCTCACTTATCCAAACGCACACCAAGACTCACTACCAGTCCGAGATGCCCGTGCCCACAGCTAACACACAGTCAAACAAGAATTTTACTATTTCCCTCACTTAGGAACACACTTCAGTTGGTGCAAATTTTGGTATTATTTGTAACGACTTGCTCCCCCTTGTACAAATAGTTTGCTTTGGCCATGCAAGCCAATGGACTTTTCAATTGGTCACCTACCTTGCCTTTTTAAAAAGGCCTCGTTATGATTTGTCATTAAATGATGTGAAATGTGTAACCCACACACCTATTTGTCCACCGAACTTTTCTGAATGCCCAACTTCACTGCTAGCAGCCCAATCAAAGTTGGGTGTCACAAACACATTGCAACAAAAAAGAGCGTAATAAACAGAGTTGCACAAAGAGAACAATAAAATTTCTCGATACTGAATTCATATTGATTGGTAAGCACACAAAAGTAGTATATTTCACAAATACATATATGATCTTATCGTTTGTCTAACCCACTAACAACGAAAAAAAATAAAATATGCCTTGTTTGGATTATAACTAGAAATTTTTTTCCCAAACTCAAAAAATACTCATTATCCATACTTCTTATTATTACTCTCATTATTTCCAATCATTACTCTCATTTTTCTCTCTATATCTTTCCACTCATTACCCCTATTTTCAATTGTTACCCTACTTTCTCTTTCCATCATTTCCCAAAAATTCTTTTTAAAATTTTCAAAATTGTCATCCAAACACAACAAGAAGTATGTTTTTTAAGTATATATAAA